>JANHZU010002075.1:121967-132147 GCA_032468055.1 Acrochordus granulatus | reverse complement strand
GCTAAGTGATTAAATTATCTCAATTGCTATCAAGTTTCTAAAATGTAATGGTTTCATTAAAAGAAAAAAGAGAAAACTGAGCCAAGGAACAACAAAAAGTCAATTTGTGTACTGAAACTAAAGACCCATGAGAAATATACTCTACTTTTACACTTATTATTTCTAAATCTTATCCAAACATTTCTCTAATTTTTGTGCTTATCAGCCAAAGAGTAACCTGGTAATCTTATTTATTTGGAAATAACTGGTATTAAAACCAGTTGAATCTGTTCTGAATAGATGTGAGTAAAAATAGACAGAATGGTTTTGCCTGGTCAAAGGAAATGTAATTCTGAGATGCTGAAGGCTAATACCTATATTGCTAGAACTAAGATGTGAAATAATTACATCATGAACTTCCTAAATTTCACTCCATTTCATTGGTTGACATTTGTATAAATAAGGAAACTGAATGCACACAGCTATCATATTCCACTTTTGTGGCAGAACAAAAAGAGGAAAGTTTGAAGAAGCAGTTATATATAGTATCTTTCATTTCTCTCCAGACTAAAGTGAATATAAAATATGCAAATGAGAAAAAGGAAATATGCTAATATTTATCTGGATTGCAACAATATGAGTGTTTAGCATCCCTGTGGGACAGAATTATTCCCCATTCCCCAATACCAAAGATATCTTTATATGTCTGAGAGAGAGCAAGATTTAATTTTCTTTAAGATTAAAAAAAGTAGTTTTCTTTATTCACTTTAACAAAATATTTGTATTTTGAAATATTAAAATTTTAATTTGGAGAAATTAAAGAAAAATAGATGTTAAAGGAATTAATTATTTCTCAAAAAAGGGGGGATAAGAGAATTGTGTTGCTGATTCTCCAGTTGCTAAGAAACTTAAGAAAATGGGAGTTACAGGCTCAGATTGCTTACCTCTGTGATGTGCAAAGCTATATTAATATCACTCCTAATTTAACATCACCCCAACAGTATATCTTTTCTGGGCTTGGTTATCTCACTGCCAGCATGAAACAACAATAACAATAATGCAAGATTTTCAGATCTGAGGACATGATTTTCTTAAATTCTTAATAGTTCACAGCATCAGTGTCCTATTTTGAACAGCTATTTTTCTTTAACAAAAATGAGAGAAAAACAAAAACCAGCCTTCATGGCAAATAGAAAACGAGGAACCACTATGAAGGCACACCTGAGCATTGAGTTAGTGAAAGTTTGGCTTCCTCATTCTCCAGTAAGTGTCGTCTCAGAAGCCTCTTTGACAGGATTAGTGTCACTCTGAGACACACTTAGAGAGCTATGGGACTGGGAAGGGGGAAGAGGAGAGGGGGAAGGGAGGTTATTCTTATAGCTTTTCACAGTCAAACCAGAACCAACTGCTGGTAATGTGAGAGTGCTACATCAGGCGCCAAATGGATAAGACTGTAGACAGCAGGGCCAAAATGTTGATCCTTGCCAGCACCTGCAGATAGGAGACAAATAATTGGCACATGTTAAAAAGAGAGACAGAAAGAGACTTGTTAGATGTCCGTCTTTTCTAACAGTGTCTGGCAGGGGTCTCTGCATGGAATTTAATCAGCCAGAGTTGTTTAAAATGGGCTTTGAACAGCAAGTTCTGCACTGCTAGTAATGAACTTCATATCATCTGCAACTCCTGTTTGCTGACGACATTCAATTTGTTAATTCTGCAGCTGGTGATAGGGGTCAGATAGGAAAGTGACAATTGTTTCTTGACGTTCCAACCCCTGCTCACATCTTTCTAATTAATCCTTTTAGAAGCAACCAGCGACAGAGAGGTGTGGAGCTGAGGGAGGAGAATGTGAGGGCAAAAGAGGAAAGCAGACAGAATTGCTAATGCTGCTCTCTGCTTATCTGAGTGTCTGAAATGCAGGAGGAAAGGGAAGTTGTGCAGTGTAACTTGGAGTGTTCAAGGAAGCAACAAAGGGTTTATTTTTGTTTTAAAACCTGATTAACACTTTCTACTCAATTGCATTAAATGAGCTAGGAAGAATGAGATGAGATACAGCTATTATACATCTGCCAACGCAACCAGCCTAAACTGTACCAGAAGGACCACTTCTGACTTCATGTATAGTCAAATGCCAAGAGTCCAATGGGCCATTTTTTGAAGAAATGGGGTGGATAGTCAGGAATGGAAATGGGAGCATTTCCCAGTGAGATTTAGTTCCTATCTCTTTATTTTTAAGCAAACAAAACAAAAAATAAGAAATATGCAATCACATTTTATCAATGTAAGCTTGGGATGCTTGAAAGTTGCATTTAGCCATGGGTTTATCTACTGCTTTATTTTATTATTTGATTTGTATGGCTACCTGTCTCATCTAAACGACTTTAGGGCAACTCACAACAGGTAAGAACAATACAATAAAAATCAATATGCAAACATATACAAACCACCCATAATCAATTTAAAACAGAAAATCATGATCCAAAGCAGAATTCACATTAGCTCAACAGTCCCTACCATTGCCAGACCCAAGACATAGCAATAGAGCTATTTTTTCAGGGCCTACTTAAAGCCTGGGAGGATTAGGGCCAATCTAAGGTCTAGTGGAAAGCTGTTGTCATCTCTGTGCTCTTTGTAGGGCTAAATACATCAGGCCATTAATAACATGAAGTGGCTGTCAGCCTGGCTCATATCATCTATCTATACAAACTTCTCATGTGGGTGAGGTACATAATATTTCTATTGACAGTAAATGTTTCTCAGTTGCATTTAAATAAATTCCATTTATACACGGAAGTCAGAATATACAAAATGTTAACCAAACTTATGTTCTCTTTCTTTAGTTCTGATCAGTGGATACCATACCTCTAAAGCTTCTCTTTCCACATTTTCCAGACTGCTCTAGGTTACACTCGTTTCTATTTATGGTTCACAGAAAAGTCAGCAGTGAAAGAGCAAAGAACTGAAGTAAGGAGTTCAGCAGAGTCTATTCCCACACTAAGGATGGACTGGCAAAAATCCTTTTTCTTAGATGCTTTCTTGTACTATACTGTATTGATTTTCTTCATGTTTGCCTCGCATTGATAATACCATTTTCAGTACTATTTTACTTTCCATAATTCCCCCAAATATGTGACAAAAAAATCAGTCTGGGACTCTGCAGAAATGTATATTGGAACTGTGAATCAATTTATAGAATGTGGGCCAGTAGTAGAGGGCAAGGCTGGTGGGCCACCCAGTTGTAGATAAACTAGACCACAGAAGAGCTTGCCACAATTCTGTTCTTTGTATGTTTGTTTTTCTGTTCTTTGTATGTTTGTTCTCTCTATGTTTATTCCATCACAAATATCAATACTCAGATAAATTAAGATTGGAAGACTCTTATAATAAAGACTAATGCAAAGGTAGCATAAATTATGATGAAACATAATCTGATCATGTTCATAGCCAATCACTCACACAAAAGCATGCAATAGTGCTTGGAAATAACATACTCAAATGTGATAACAATAGCAAGAAAATATTATTTCTCTATACAAATGGTGAAAATGTAATATGGTAGTGCTTAGGGTCACATTCCCAGAAAGGAGGGACTCTGGATACATGAAACCATAACTGAATAAGAATACTTCAGCATAAGAGAAATTAATAGCAAGGATATGCTACACCACTTGCATGTACATACCTGTATATTTCATATACATATATTACATACATATACATGTATTATATACAATATTATATACAATATATATTCATATACATATATTACATACCTGTATAATATAAATATTATATATTTCCTATATTTCTCTCATGGATTGCCAGATGAAGTAAGAAAGCCTAGTGGTAACAAGGTATCATATAGTGATTCTAAGAACCTGATCCTGAAAAAGTATTGAAAGCAGTCAATCAAGATTAACTTGGCAGTTAGATAAAGTGCAGTGACTGTATAGTAAACAATATGCTAATGTTTCTAATGGAAATGGACTGGTACAGCATTGTCTAGGTAGAAAGATCAGTATAAGTATCCCAAGATTATTCAATTTAAGAGTACTCTGATTTTCTCGTATTATCTGTCCAATGTTCAGGGCAATTGTTTCCTAGTGTTCTGAATTTAAGGAAGTTAGGGAATCTGTAGTCTTCCAAATAATGATGAATTAAAATTCACATCTTCCCTGGGTTACAAATTGTCCAACAATAATTGGAAGATTACAGTTGCCTAGCACTGAGTTTGTTTGTAGGAACAGCAACAAAAATGTACACTTCAGACCAAATCTTTAAAAAAGCCAAATCAGATGTAAAATTTAATGAATAAATAATAAAAGATGAAATAATAAAATTAATAATTAATAAAAGATTACCAGATTGGCAAACATTTGGAGAAATAGAAGAACTATACATTAATGTCCCCAGCTTCTGGTAAATCTGTCTTAAGCAGGTTTTTCTATATCACTAAATATTGTCCAAGATTTTAAACCAAGAGTTTCAAATTGCTCCCAAATTATACTTAATGCAATATTTTACAGCATCTGTATCTGGAATAACAGCTTTACAGTTTAAGGTTGCAAGTCTAACCCCTAGGAGATAGATACAATCCTGTGGCTCCATAGCTGTGGCACACAAGAATCAATATTTTAGCACCCTAAAGTGGGCATAGTGGAGAATAGAACTTGAAAAGATGAAAAAGGGATGAATAGTTAAAAACTTCAGAGTGAGGAAGTTCATATGGGAATCACAGAACTGTTGACTTCATTCAGAGTCAATGTTGGAAAACTGTCCTTTCACACTTCGAATATCCCAATTCCCACTTAGAGGAACAAAATCTCATGGGAGCACAAACAGACTCTTTATGCTGCTAGACTGAATCTTTGGAAATTTGAAAGAAATATATATTGGTCCTAGTTCCATCAATAAGCCTTTGCAATCTTAAACTACCAAGGACACAGTTTATGTATATTTAGTTGGGATTAAGCATTTCTGAACAAATAGATCTTTCTTCTGAGCAAGCATGTGTAAAAGTATAAACTTTTTACCATAATGGAAAATTGTGTAGCAAAATTTTAAGTTGCTACACAATTAATTACAAGCAACATAGAACAGGATAGACTATGTTGCCTTTCCAAAGCAATAAAGTGAATAAGAAACTGAGCTATAAAACAGGATATCTCCAATTCACCTATCAATGCTGCCAGATTTGGGTTGCAAAAGTCTAGATGACCACTTGATGTCAGCACAGAACCAATGATTCCTGGTGGCCCTACCGAAATTCATTAAACACTCTTCAGTATTTTGCTTTCTTTCAGCTTCAGGCTTCATCTGAGTTATGAACTCAGTTGAATCTGAGTCACTAATACTGACTTACTTACCAGTTTTATAAAAAACACTACCCAGGAATGTATCTGAACTATTTTCAACACTTCAAAACACAAGTGCTAAGTCATCATCATCACCTCTACCATCATTATCAAAGTCTCAGAGATGTCTTTGGTTCAAGAATCAGATTACACCTTCTCTAGCTTGAAGAAAAAAAGCAACCTAATTGTTCCAGTCCCCTTACTGGATGTACAGTGAACTTAAATTGGCTGTAGAAGCTAAATTTGGTAAGGTGGTAGTATAGCTGCAACATCCTTAACACAACTTACGCATTTAAATCTGTTGGAGTTCCAAAAATCCAAATTTTTCAGAAAAGAGAAGTATTCCCTCTTCTTTGTGGGTACACAGACAATTATTTCAAAGAAAGATAAAAAAGGACAATGTCTCCCTTGTTTTCCATTTCATTTGTTAAAAGAAATTCTACAGTATCCTCACTAAAGATAAAATGTATTTTCCTCTTTGCTCAACTCCTATAGTAATCATATTAATAGAAGGCCTTTATTACTGGTTAATGGAATTCTTTTAAAATCAGACAAAGTTCAAAGTAAACTGTTTTTCATTGATCGCATGAAGTATAGAGCTCAACCAGTCTATTTATGTTGTAAGCAAATTAAAAGCCTTAAGCCTATATAGCAAAGCCACATAATCTCAAGCAGAAAATCAATTTCTTGCTATCCTCGTGGGATATAGATATTTTTTTCCCTTCTTTTTCTGATAAAGGAACACTTTCAATCTATTTTGAGGAAGAAGTTAATTAATGATAGAATTTGGACTTGCTTTCTAAATCATATTTTGGCTGCAACTATATCTAGTTTAGTCAACATGAAAAAAAAAACTTTTTTATAACAGAATTCTACTCTTCCAGATTGCACTTCTACATCCAGTAAGATGCAGTCTTTCATGGACACAATTATCTCAGCACTTAAAATTCTGAAGCACTTCAGCATGCCTAAAGGCATTTTGACAGGTAGAATTCTGTCGTGATATGCAAATGTTAAAAATGATAACTATTTCAAATTCACAACAGTCTATTTTAAAGACAAAACCATTGTTTTATATTCAAAAAGGCCTTTTTGATAGCTTTGATGGTATTCTAAGTTTGGAGCACTCTACACAAATCTATACTTTCTGCTTGGCTCATCACCAGGTGCCCTTTGCTTTCTCCTAAAAGCAGAAACAGGTGACATTCTTCTCTCCCCTGACAGATGGGTAAATGTGCCCCTCTGTCAGGTTTTCCAGGTTTAATTCAAAACTACTATTTTCTGACCTAAGTTGTCTTTGGTCCTTTGGAGCAGATGGTTTCCATTCTGATAGTGGGTCCAGTTCTAATTGGCCACAGTGTTGGCATGCCCTCTTCCCTCCATCCATTTTGTTCTGGGATGCTGGGTTCCTATGTTCCCTGCTGGTTGGCAGTTGATGTTGTTTTTAGTAATCTTGTGACTGGTCCAACAATATAGCCCATTAAGTTAATGAACTGTGTTCAACCATTGATGCTCAGGCTCCATTCAATCTGTACATCTCCCAGTACAAAACCTTTCAGCTTCTATCCAGGTTGCATTTATTCTCTTTCTTCCTTTGTTTCACTCTCCTTTATTTTTTAAAATATAGAGATCTTGCCACTTTGCTTAAATGAAGTTGGATTCTCAGTTCTTCCTTGCTATAAAGTTACTGTGGACTTCCAGAGGAAGTAGAAATGAAAGAACCATTTGTTCCCTATTGTTTTGTAGCATTGAAGCTACAATAATACCATTAAGGAAAACAAGGGAAAATGGTTGTGGGGTACATTAATGTCAAAAGAGATAATGTGGAAAAAGAAGGTGGTGGCATATGGATAAATATCTTGAATAGGAAAGGCACAAGGACTGGGGAGAAGGAAACAATTCCTAAAATTAAAATCAGGTACTGGCTGAAGTAGTATCTGTGAGATATTATTAGCCATCTCTAATGGAAAATGGGGAGATGGAAGGAAAAGATGCTACCTAAGGAATTATCAAATTAGAGTGTGGGGGATCTGCAGCTGCATAATGGTCAGGGAAAGAAACTCAGAAAGAATCTTCCTTAATTTATCAGGCTGTAAAACAAGATGATGGGAGATTAATATTTTCAGTCTTGCAAGAGTCTGTTAATGTAGTCTTACAGTAAAGTAAGCTCATCTGGTCATGTATCCTCTCTAGTCTACCCAAGAAATCTGACACTGATACCTCTGATCTTCCATGCATGGAAGGAAAGGGCAAGAGATAAGGATATCAATTATTATAGTGGCCATACCCAAAGTGATCTTGGCTTATTGCCAGCTCACTGCAATTCAGATTGGAATTATTAAACTTGGTTTAAGAATCAGCTGAGAACAGCATAGGAGACAAGCAGTTAAGATAACAGTGAAAATTTGCCTTCTGCTTTGAACATAAAATGCAAATACAGTTTTCTCTTAGCAACTTCCTTGTTTATCAACTGTTAAAAGTTATACCAGCATTGAAAAAGTAACTTTATGATCAGACTTCACACTTATGATTGTCACATCATTTTCACAATCACATGATCTAAATCGGGCACTTCACAACTGGGAACTTTGCAACTAGCAAGTGTTTAAAACAGTTGCAGCATCTCACAATTATGTGATCATCATTTGCATGCAAACTGGCTTTTGACATGCAGAGTCAATGAAGAAGCCAATAGTATAATTGCAAGTCATAGACATTCATGTAATATCTCGCTTAACAGTTTTCCATCAGTTAGGGATGTAATTTACCTGTACTACCAAGATGATTGAAGTTGCAGATTACAATGCAGAGCAACAGTGTACTTAGAACAATTATTTTAATTCTGAAATTGAATATTTAAAATTTCACTCAAGCAGAATCTATTTTTATTTATTTAGCAAACTTACATACTGTTGATCTCGCAAGAAATAACTCTCGGCAGCTTAAAATTCACAAAAGATTAAATACAATAAATAATAGTTACATTAAATTAATATAAAATTTGCAGTATAAACCAAAAGAGCAAGTGGTATATGGGAAGGAGATACAATTGATTTAACCTTTTAACCACCTCTATAATAACATACCCCCATGGAGCTCCAAGCCAGCTGGCAGAGCCAGGTCTTCAGGCCCTTTCAGAAGGCTAAAGGGTGGGTATGGATGTCACTGTGGGGGACATGATGTTCCATGGAATTCGAAACATATAATGAAATGGAATTCTGCTTCTTGAGAGCTCCTAATTTTCAGCCTCTTTTGGAAAACATATCTACCATAGGAGCATTCTTGTTCATTGGTAGTTTTCAGAAGCCATACACCAGTCCTTGGCAAAGCTAGATCCAAAGTGATCAGGGAAAATGCTTTTTCTCTCTCTTTTTATTTTTTCTTTCCCATTTTTCTTGCTTAGCAGATACTTCAGGAGGACCCATTTGCTTACAGTAAGAAGACTTATTATAATTGGGAAAATATTGTAGTAAAAATGTAGAAAATATTACACTATAGAAAGGGGACATTCAGACATTCATAGAAAGAAGATATTCAGAAGGGGACATTCTTCTTCAAGTGTTCACATGTCTCTAGTTCTTACGAAAGATAAAAAATAAGTACCACAGACATTACCAAAGCATCCACCTCATAAGTCAAAAGACTGGTTTTGTTGTTGTTCAATCACATAGTCATGTCCAACTCTTCATGACCTCATGGACTGCAGCACACCAAGCCTCCCTGTCCTGCACTACTACCCAGAGTCCACCCAAACCCATGCCCATCACACTGACTATGCTACCTTATCATCGAATCCTTTGCCATCCACTTCTCCTTTTGCCTTCAATCTTTCCCAGCGTCATGGTCTTTTCCAATGAGTCCTTACTTCACATTAGGTGGCCAAAGTGTTGAGCTTCAGCTTCAGTATCTATCCTTCCAATGAGCAATCAGGGATGATTTCCTGTAGAATTGACTGGTTTGATCTCCTTGCCATCTAAGGGACCCTCAAGAGTCTTCTCCAGCACCACAATTTGAAGTCATCAATTCTTCGATGCTCAGCCTTCCTTATGGTCCAACCCTTACAATCATATATTACTACAGGGAAATCCACAGCTTTGACAATAGGGACCTTTGTCAAAAAGGTGATGTCTCTACTTTTTAATATGCTGTCTAGATTTGCCATAGCTTTCCTCTCAAGGAGAAGTGTCTTTTAACTTCATGGCTGAGTCACCATCTATTGTGATCTTGGAGCCCAAGAAGGTAAAATCTGCCCCAGCTTCCATTTCTTACACTTTTATTTGTCAGGAAGTAATGGGACCAGTTGCCATGATCTTATTTGTGTTTCAAGGAGCTTTTCCACTCTCCTCTTTCACCCTCTTCGGGTTCCTTTTTTTTAGTTCTACTTCACTTTCTGCTATAAGAGTGGTGTCGTCTGCATATCTGAGGTAGTTGATATTTCTCCCAGCAATCTTAATTACAGCTGATGATCCATCCAGCCTGGCAATTTACATGATACACTCTGCATATAAATGTCCTTTATCATGCTCATCTTTGCACGAAAAATTACCTTGATATCTTTTCTTGAAGATATCTTCTGGTCTTTTCCTGTCTACTATTTTCCTCTATTTCTTGCACTGTTCATTTAAGAAGACCTTCTTATCTCCCCTTGCTATTCACTGGAAATATTCGGTTGGGTATATTTTCTCTTTCTCTCTAGCCTTTCCCTTTCCTTCTTTCCTCAGCTATTTGTGAAGTCTCATCAGACAGCCACATTGCTTCTTGCATTTATTTTTCTTTGAGATGGTTTTAGTAGCTATCTCTTGTACAATGTTACACACCTCTGTCCATAATTCTTCAGGCACTCTGTC
>JANHZU010002075.1:75268-85330 GCA_032468055.1 Acrochordus granulatus | reverse complement strand
CTTCGACTTGAGAAAAATCCAGTCCAGATGCCTGTTTTTTAAACTTTGTTGCAATGCAATTACCCTGGACGAGTGAGCGTCTTCACAGACAAAACCTAGTCCAGAAAATCTTGTGGTAGTGGGGGCATTGGGGGCAAAAGTGGAGGCCCCCTTCCTCCAACCCTTAGAATGTAGGGTCAGAAACAACTTGTTGACCCACTGATTTTTATACATGGCAGATCGTCCCATCCTTTTGTTGGGATGAGACATTCTGGCAAAGCTTCAGGCCACCATAACCTTCAAGGAAGGAAAAATCATAATGAAAATGCCACCTGAGAATTTGTGGAGACTGATGACTTTGTCAGAAGTCAAGGAGGATAGGGTGCCAGAAGAAGTCAGGCAGGCTGTAAAATCCTGGGTTTGGATGGATAGAAAACCAGGGAGAGCAGTATTCACACAACCAGTAGTGATTCCTCTTAAGCCTACAGAACAAGTTGAGAATGTGAAACAATATGAAATAAAGAGGGAGGCAAGATTAGGATTACAGCCGGTGGTGGATAAGTACTTAGAATGGAGGACTAATTCGACCCATTTCCTCACCTTGGAATATCCCAGTTTTGCCAGTCAAAAAGGCAAATGGGTCTTTCCTCTTTATATTGGATTTGAGGAGGATAAATAGGAATACTGTGACCTTGCATGCATCTGTCCCAAACCCATAAAGTCTATTAGGACAGATCAACCTACAGGATAGTTGGTTCACAGTGTTGGACCTAAAGGATGCTTTCTTTTGTATTCCTCTGGCAGAGGAATCACATCCCATATTTGCCTTTGAATGGAGGAACCCAGACATCAGGGTTACCTCCCAATACACTTGGACTCAATTGCTACAGGATTTCAAGAATAGCCCAACTATCTTTGGTCAATGTTTGGTGGCAGTTTTGTACTGGCCAGAATGGGTTAAAGAATATTCATCACTTCAATATGTGGATTAATATTTGTTGTTGGGAGCAAACACAAGAGAACTGTGTTTAAAAGGAACAGTGGAATTGCTAAATTGGCTAGGCACTTGTGGATACCAGATATCTGCTGACAAAGCTCAAATTGCTCAGGAGGAGGTGAAATACCTAGGTTACATTGTCTCCAAGGGACAGAGAACTCTATTAGCCCCAAGGAGGGAAGCAATCTGTAAACTGAAACCACCCGAAAATAGGTGGCAATTAAGGGGATTCCTGGGAATGGCAGACTTTTGAAGGATTTGGATTCCTAATTTTGGTTTGATGGCTAGGCCTCTTGATAAAGCTTTAAGGGGAAGTGATTAGGACATGTTTGAGTGGACAGAAGAATGTCAGAATGACTTTGACCAAATAAAGTGGGAGCTCATGAGGGCTCCAGCCCTGGGACTGCTAAATCCCTCCAACCCTTCACACTGTTTGTCCATGAGTGGAAAAGGTTCACAGCCAGGGTCTTAACCCAAAGGCTGGGATCATGAAATAGACCTGTGGCTTATTTCAGAAAACAGATTGATACCATGGCTTTGGGCTGGTCAGTGTGCTTACAGGCAGTGCCAGGAATGGCTTTCCTAGTGAAGGAGGCTCAGAAGTTAACCTTGGGACAGGAATTGACAGGGAAAGCTTCACATGGGATTAAGGAAGTTATGGAGGTGAAAGGGGGAGGCAAGCTAGATACCAAACTATATTGTTAGATGCACCAGCAATCACTTTGGAAGTATATAATACTCTGAACCCAGTCACCTTATTACCACAGGTAGATTCAGAGGTGCAACATGATTGTATAGAAGTCATAGATTCAGTATATTCAAGCCACTCTGATTTGTCTGATGAGCCACTTGGAAATGCTGATTGCGAGCAGTTCACAAATGGCAGCAGCTTTGTTCAGGAGGGGGTTCAAAAGGCAGGGTATTCAGTAGTCATACCCTGGCAGATTGTGGAGTCAGGCCCTATCCCACCAAATTCATTTATGCAATTAGTGGAAATTAAGGCTTTAACAAGGGTTCTCCAGTTAACACAGGGAAAAAGGGCAAACATCTACATTGACAGTAGGTTTGCATTTGGGGTTTGCATGCACATGGAACCATCTGGAAGGAAAGAGGTCTGTTAACCACCCAAGGGGGGCCAGTCAAGCATGGACCCCAAATTTTAGAGTTATTGGAAGCCATATATGCCCCGCGACAGGTGGCCATAATTCATATTAAAGGACACTCAAAAGAGGACACCCTGGGAGCTAAAGGAAATAAGATGGCAGACAAGGCAGCGAAACAAGCAGCTCAGCAAGTGCAAGTTCCAGAAAATGTCTGCCCATTGATTCCCTATCTTCCTTATCAGTTAGAAGCCCCTCTGTCCACAATAACTTATAGCAAAAAGGAGGAGAAGTGGGCACAGCAATTAGGGGCTACCCGGTCCCAGCAGGGATTGTGGTATTTGGAACAAAAGCTGGTTGTGCCAAGGGTTACCTTATGAGCCCTGTTAAACCAACTGCAAAAGACACCCATTGGGGGGCAAAGGCAATGACTGACTTTGTGACCAGGTATATGATGGCAGAGGGCATCTATGCATTCGCCAGCAGGTGACAGCAGCCTGTCTTCAGTGTACACAGAACAATTCAAAAATAACGTGGAAGTCACCCTTGGGAATTCAGCTG
Source organism: Acrochordus granulatus (assembly GCA_032468055.1). NCBI lineage: Eukaryota > Metazoa > Chordata > Lepidosauria > Squamata > Acrochordidae > Acrochordus > Acrochordus granulatus. Next base: position 82,693 of record JANHZU010002075.1, on the reverse strand, counting down.
AAGGGGTCTTACCCAGGCACAGTATGGGAAGTAGATATCACCAAACTCCCCTGGAAGTTTAAATACCTTCTTGTTTTGGTCTGCACTTTCTCCGGATGCACTGAAGCTTTCCCATGTTGCACAAACAAAACCAGGGAGGTAGTTTGAGTGTTATTGAGGGATATTGTGCCAAGATTTGAGGTGCCCTGCACTTCTCCTCAGATTCAGTCACACACTTCACTGCTCAAGTGGCTCAAGCAGTGTCCAAGGCTTTGGGAATTAAGTGGAATTTGCATTTGGTTTATCATCCCCAGAGCAGTGGTCTTGTTAAAAAGTCTAATGATTTAATCAAAAGGCAAGTAGCTAAAATCTGCCAAGAAACCCCACTGCAGTGGCCACAGGCCATCCTTATTGCGCTGTTAAGGCTCAGAACCACCCCAAGGAAGCAAACCAGCCTTAGTCCCTTTGAACTTCTATATGGACATGCCTTCCTGTTCTATAGAAAGGAGGAGAGGCTATGCATTTTGCGTGGGAAGAAAATTTCCACCAGTAAATGAATCAGCTTGATGGTGTTGTGAATTATCTTTCTTGTTACATGCAGGAAAATAAACCCCCGGGTCTGGACCACCCCACGCATCCCTTCAAGCCAGGAGATTGGGTGCTGGTGAAATCGTGGAGGGTTGACTCCCAATTCCAGGAGAAGTGGAAGGATCTGCCAACCAATTTCACCACCCTGAAAGTTCAAAGCTTGTCTTCATGGATCCATCATTCCTGAGTAAAGAAGTGTCCAAGTCAGGAGGTGCCAGCACAGTGGACCATGGCTCCAAAACCACAGAGTGATCAGGACTTGGGACTGAAGCTTCTCTTTAAAAGAAAGACCTTTTAAAATCTAGACATTAAGAAAGGGGGGGCTGAATTATATACTCCTAGCGGCTGCCCTGAATCATCGTTCAAACCGGAGGCAGCGGAGTATGGTGCTGGTAGAGCATGGTGTTGCAACAACAATAGGTTTGCCATATTAATGGCGATTAGAGTGATTTTGGCTTGTGAAGACCCATTGAGGTGAAGAATGAGAAAAGGTGTTATGAATGCATGTTGTTTCCCCCAGACAGTAAAAGCAAAGAGTTGCCTGTTGGAATGAAAGAAGCTGCAAGTGCTTGCAGGAGGCACCGGGGGGGGGGGGGAGGAAAAACAGTTCTTTTTACTTTGGAGAGAGAGAGGAGATTGCACTCATGTAGAGGGGGAAAGTTTCCTTTTCCATAAATAGTGAGGGGGGCTGTCAAAGATCTACAAGAATGGGCGTCCCAAATTAGACAAAGGCTAGCAACATCAGATCAATGGTTTTCATGGCTCCCTGGGGCAAGCTGGGTCAAACAAATGTTATTTCTGCTATTGTGTGAGATAGCAGGCTTAGCATTCATTCCAAGTGTAATACCTATTGTAAGGCAACTGGTGGCAAGATCTATAAAGGAAATGAGGACTGAGAAGTAATTAGTAGTAATTAGGCTGGATGGTGGACCTTCTGGAAGTGAAACTTCCTTAGGCCCAAAGTGGGGAATGAAGGGTCATGTGTAAAGTTAAAGAGCCAGGTACAACTACTTTAAGAAGTGTGAGTGTTGTAACCATTTGATGGAATGGTAACCTTCTAAATTATGTGGCTTGCTTGTTAGAGATGTGTGGTTATAAGAGCCAAGAAAAAGGGAATGACAGTACGAGATAAAGGAGGAACATTTCAGAAAACCTTGCAAGTTGTCTTACCCTATAGGGGATGTAACATTTAGCTGATAGCTTTGAAAATTAAGGAATGTAGAAACATTAGGGTGTAGAACACAGATAGCCAATTATTTCTACACGTAATGCATATGTTATGGGAGGGGTTGTGACTATACATGTGGGTGGATATTTTCTATAATAAATACTGAGAATTTATGCTCAGAGCTCTGGCTGCTTTTAAAGGTTGGAGTCCTTTTGTTTTGGTACCTCAATAAAAGTTTCTAAAATTCCACACCTCATGTTTGGATGTCTTTTGGCTTTGACACCAAGCTAAAGATCTGTTTTTGGGGACAACAGTGTTTATGTACTTATCAACATATAGGGTTTCTGACTCTACACTTATAATATCCTCTTTCTACTGGCTGCATAGTTTGGATGTAAACTTCAACTTCATTATTGCTATGTTGTTATTCTATAAGTACATTGAGAGCTGCTGTTCTAAAGCCAAATTCCTTGCATGTCTAATCATGCTTGGCCAATAAAGTATCTGAATCTCAATCTGACTGCATCCTGATGGGCCTAAATGGCTGAAACATTCTGGCCCACAGCAGATTTCCTCATACCAATGGACCTAGCTGACTGAGGCCTAGATGTAGTGGAGCAGGGAGAAGACCCAGGCTTCTCAAGAATGATATGGGAAGGGAGGGTCCCTGGGTTTCAACATGAAACTGTGTGCTGGCCCTCCCAAGATCTGGCCATTCCTTTAAAGCACTCCTTAATTACCTGCTTAGTCACTTAATTAATCCCAGAAAAGCTGAGATTGTGATCACTGAATGTCTCATATGTCTCATTTAATAAATTATTTATGACCAAAATTCTGAGTTCAATTGTAGTTGTAAGGTGAGGTTTATATATATTTCATATTCAAACTTCTATTCTAAGTGGCTGGAGTTTGCTCTGAAGGCCCTGCCTGACAGACCTCATTTTTGTCTTTGATGGCCTTTTCATGCTGGGCAGACTGTTATGAAAGACTGGTCCTTATGTGTGTATGTGCGCTTGGGGAGGGGAGGGGAGGAAGTAGCGAAATGTTGACCATGTCTTCTTTTTTTGTTTTAACTTGATAGAATTAACAATAGTTCCAAGTTTTCCTATAAGCCCAGCTCACAAGTGAAATTTTTCACCGGTTCCCAAAATAAATGTCCACAGAAGGAAATATGATTGGCACTTATTTTTTCTGACAAAAAGATGGGAGGCTAAAAGAAATTCACAGTCACTGTGCAAAAGTAAAGCCACAGTTATTCATTTCAACATCAGTATCCTTGACTGGAACATCCACCACTGCAGAGTTTTGTACTTCAACCATCAGTCACACATTTTTCTCCCCCAAACTGAGAAATCATTCATCTCTTTGGTGTGAAAACAAATTCTCCCAGTGTGGCTACAAGCTGAGCTAACATAGAAAACATTTCCTAGGGGTGCCTGCAGAGGATGGGCTTTGTCCCTGAACATTGTATTTCATTTTAGCTGAGAGCTGTGAAATCAGTCTGAGGCTGGGAATCCCATTCTCCCCCTGGTATGAAGGAAGTGGTGATGACAGCCAAGCATTTAGCTTAGAAGAAGAGGATTTTTTTCTGAGTACCAAATATTTAACTCTAAAAAATATAAAATAGCCTTCTCCAACTTGGTGCCTTCCAAATGTAATGGACTTTCTTGTTTTTATAGGGGTGTTATATAGCTTGTTCAGCCTAGGTCAGATGAACAGGTTCTCAATTATTTTTCAAAAGCATACCTGATTTTCTGTCATGCCACAATGAATTTTTATTACCATTCCCAATATACAATTCTTATTGCAAAATATACATTTAAAGATTGATGGACCAACTAGAAGATTAGCAGCAACAGCAGCAGGAATATACTGGGAAAATAAGGTGATAGGTTGAAAGGAATATCTGTGACAATAGCAAGAAGAGATGATGATGATGATGATGATGATGTGTATCTTGTTTTTATTTAATAATATTTAATCCAATGGATTCTATGGCCTAATTTAAACGAGTCTTCTTACAAATCCTCATTGATCCTCTTTGCATTTTTTCCAGATTCTCTGAATCCTTCAAGTATGATGCCCCAAACACTTGAACTGTAGGCAGGGGTATCTGTAATGTTAAAAAAAAGTCAAGATGGCAACACATAAACAAGCAGAGCTTCAATTGTACCTTCATGGCTGTCATACCTCACTTATCTATAGCCAATCTTGGCTGACATCAGCTAAGGAGGATAATGACATTATTAATCCCTACAATATGGAAACTATTATTGCACTGGCAAACTATTATTAAAATTGTATCAGCCCTTTTTGTATCCATATTACATTACTGACTTTCCTGTATCCTATCTTCCTGCCTTGGTGTAGCTTTAGTTTTGCTACCACCACTACCTACCCAGGTAAAACGTCTTTACCTAACAATCTCCTCTTAATCATTGTATCTGAGAGAGATAGGACCACCACTGAAAAATCATATAAATTTGATGCTACTGCTTCCTGGGCCTAAGGTCTGAAGAGTATAATTGCATAAATCAGCTCCTATTCCATGGGGAGGCAGATCCATTTCACAAGCAAGATATAAACTTGCTTATTAAAAAAAGAATATAAAAGTTATTTTTTTTCCTAAGTAAGTATGCATATATGTATGTTTGTATTTGAAATTATAGTCACTTGTAAGACGTTAGTGGCAAGGAAAATAAACTTATAGGACTACTCAAAACACAGAGACACATGTGGGTCAGTATGGCTTTTGGCGGCAACAGGTAGTGACGAAAATAGCACTGCTTTTGTGCTGATGTAACACAAACTGCCCATTTTTTTCATGCATTGCAATATTCTCTACAGCTACAAAATGATATTATTTGCTTCATGATGACACAATGTTCGTTTCGTGTTTTAATGAAATTTTCAAATCTTGCAGATGCTTCTACAGAAAGGGATTAGAAAGTGATCTCTGAGAGAAAAAAAGATTTAAACAAATAAAAAAATATACATGGTTTTGAATCGATAAGATGGGGAATTTTGCCATAAAGAGATTTTAAGATGCAAAGGAGTATAGAATCTGCTGAATATATACAGAAAATATAAATATTAGAGTGTCACATGTAAAGCTTAACACAATTAGACAAATCGAACATCAAACTTCAGCACAGTATATTGTTTGCACTTCTTGTTCATTTTCTTCCAGATCATTTGATTTTTTTCTAGAAGAGAATATTCCTTTTTTCATCCAGATCCTCCTTTCTCTTCAGAAGAAGTGGAGGTGGGTGGAACTCTTTGAGCAATACTCTCAGTTCCCTGCTTCAGTCAGGAAGATCCTTTTTGTGATCAAGCTGTTACTTCTATGTCTGGGAAATAGGGTAGAGTAAATCATGTGAATGCTAGCTGACATCACAACAGATGTACAATATGTTCAGCTTCTTCCAACATCCTTTAGATTAAATAAGGAAAGGGACTACTTACTTCTCTTCCCAAATGCCCACTTTTGTCTGATATTTCTTTTACTTTTTATCCAGTTTCCTTGAACTCAGGAAAGCAAAAAGTTGCTAGGAAGCAGCTAGAGAGAAAAAATAATGAGGAAAGGATTAAACACTTGCATTGTCTTCCAATTATTCTCTATTATTAATTCCCATTTCTTGGCACTTCTGAACTCATATCAGGCATGTTTTTTAGAAAAGGTCATACCATGAAACTTTAATTTCGGAGTCCTAGGTACTCCCTGAGCATCGTTGCTTTCTTGCAGACATTTCATTATTCAACCAGTCAACAACTTTAGTGCTAGAGTTTGGCCAAGTGGCCAAAGAAATTCTGAAACCAAGAAATTCTAGTCCTGCCTTAGGCACGAAAGGTGGCTGGGTGACCTTGGGCCAGTTGCTATCTCTCAGCCTACCCACCTCACAGGGTTGTTGTTGTGGGGAAAATAGGTGGAGGAAGGAATATTAGATGTGTTCACCACCTTGAGTTACTTATAAAAAAATAAAGGCAGATTAAAATGAAATCAATATTGATAGGATAAATGGCTTGTCCTATCAATATTAGTGGGAATGTTGTTTTCTTCTTGGCAGTTCCTTGATTGGGCTATTTACTCTTTTACTGTTTGTTTGGGTTGATAGTTCCTTGATTATATATTATTTACTACTTGATTATTGGTCTGGTAATGATCCTGGTGTTACTCCCTGCTTATCTGGGTGTTGGTTGCTGGCAAGGAGGTTTTTTGGTCTTTTTATTCCTCTTTTAACTTTTTGATTGTCTCTTTTGAATGGTGTGTAAATGTTGTTTATCTCTATGTGTCTACTGAAGGCTGATTTGTGTGAATGCCAATCTTCAACACTAGGAAGACCCTAGTGTTTTTGGACTTAGCTTGGTTTAGGAAGTTCATAGTTTTCTATAGTTTTAACTTTAAGTTATAGTTTAGTCTGTCCATAGGTTGTGAAATTAGGGAATTTTCATCATGTTTTCTGATTGTTAGCTGGTGTTCATGCATATATTCTGCTAGTCTTCTGCCTGCCTGTCCTACATACTGGCTGTTACAATAATTGTATGTTGTAGATGACTGCTATTTTTTCTTCTGGGGCTACTGAGTCTTTTGATTTACTTAAGTTGCTTTGGAGGGCTTTAGTTGGTTTGTGTGTTACAATGCTGCATGTGGTTGTAATCATCTGTTGGTGATTTCTGAGAAGTTTTGATGTATGGAAGTGTTATCTTTTTCATAGCTTAGGTGATTGTACTGGAGTGAGTTGTCAGACACTTTTTGATAAAATTGCAGTATCCATTTTGTTGGAAGATATTGTATAGGTTGTTTGTTTTCTTTTCCTGATATTCGGATGTGTGCAATGTATTTGTGCTTATCTAAACAGTATTCCTACACAGCTTGTGTTGTGGCAGATTGAGAGTGGAACATTTGGTTAGTATGGATGATTTTACAGTAGACTTGTCTTTCTAATTTGATGCCATTTCCTCTGATCCAGGAAGAATAGTGTGCTATTTTCTCTTCCTTTGTGAATATTATCCCTTTGAAGAAGTTTTGATTGTTTCATATATGTCTTTTTCATATATGTCTTTTTTATGATGATGGTGTCATCTACATATTTGATCCATACTTTTGGTTGTACGCATAGAAGTAATATAATTTCTAGATGTTGCATTATAGTCCTTGTTATGACTACCTGAAAGTGGTGATCCCATAGGTGTTCCTTTGATTTGTTGGTATAGTTGTCCATCAAACTGAAAGTAGATAATAAGGCAAAGAGTTGATAAGATCCATAATTCTGAGTAGTTCAATCTTAGTGTATTTAGTTAGATTAGGTGTGCTGTATAGTTCAGCTGCCATGGATTTTTTCACTAATTCCGAGTCTGGATGTAAAGAATGCTGTAACATTGAATGAAACCATGATCTCATATTCTTCTATTATCATGTCTTTGATTTTTTGGAAGGACTATAGTGAGGAGTTGAAAGAATATTTGCTCTCTTTTGTAAAATATCAAAGCTTTTTTGCCAATTCTTTTCAGTTCTGTTGGGGATCCTGGTAACAATATATAGTGGTGCCTCACAAGACGAGATTAATCCATTCCGGAAGAGCTCTTAGCGCAAAATGCTCATAAAGAGAAACACAGTTTCCCACAGGAAACAATGGAAAGTCAGATAATCCATTCCACACCCCCAAAAATATTCACCAAAAAATCATTTT
>JANHZU010002075.1:47201-58027 GCA_032468055.1 Acrochordus granulatus | reverse complement strand
AATGTATAATCACTAACCTATGTAAGCCACCAAGAGTCTTTGGAAATTGGCGGCATAGAAATATGATTAATAAATAAATAAAAATCATGAAAAAGAACAAGCATTTTGTAATAATATAATTTCATCATTTCCCATAGTTTACAGTTTAAAAATTTAATTCCAAATATTTGACAAACAAGTAGAAGATTGCAACGATTGAAAAGAATTGAACGCTATCACAATATTTCAAGTATACTAAAAAATAATTAATATAAAAGGTAAGCATCCTTTCTATAGAAAAGTCAATATAAAATTCTGAAGAATAAAATACTGGCACATTCATTAATTGTTACACTCCCTTCAAACCAAAGATTTCAATTTTCACTTTAAAAAATGGTGCTGTGCTAGTTCCCCCCCTTCACCTTTTTCCAGGAGTATCATGTTTAGATTGAAAACTAGAGGCAATTTCTTTTCTGATATTTGTAAACTACTCTGGGAATCTTTAGGTTAAAGAGCAAAGTAAAATGGCTACAGTATAAACAACCCAGAAAGTTTTTTATCATGTCTGAAGTCTCAATCTGAAGTTCTATTTATAGTAGTAGTAAATGGTTGCACCATTTACAGCAGTAGTGAATGAAAATACTATTTACACCAAACAATCTGTAAAACAGATTAGATTATGCTTTACATAAAATAAAATAGCTTAACAAAATATTTTTATATTCTATTACATTAAAAATGTAGCAAAGCTTGCAATTATAATTTAGTTAGCAAGGACAAATGCTAAAATAGTAACAGACGTTGTCACTACCAAATCACTATTATTTGGTTTAGATTTATTACTTCAATTTATACAGCTTGATGTTCTCCCCAGAAATGGCAAACATATAAATTTAACAACTTACACATATTTAATAATCTTTACAATGAAAATGCTATACATTATTTTTAAAGTCAACAACAGGATTCACTGTAATACAGGTTGATGCAACCATATTGCATCAGACCACAATTCTATCTTCGAAGAAAATTGGCTGCAAGGTGCCACAGGAGACTTTGCTAATTCTCTATGTACTCAGATTGAAGAGATGTAAAAATGCTAATAATAAGAGAGAACCAACAATAATCTATTATTCAAAAATAATTGGAAAAAATTATTTCCCTAAAAATCTATTTGATCTCCTTAGATCTTTAATGTAGAAGGATATGTGGTATATGGAGACCAAATAGATTTTTAGGAAAAATATTATGCAAAGAAAGTAATAAAATTGTACTTATTTATTATTAGTGCCAAAAGGCTAAATTTCATAACTGCACCTCATTTTTAATAGACTTCAGGGGCCTTCAATGAGGTAGACCAGATTTTCTTTCAGTCTTTATAATTCTTGAAGAACTTATATGCTAATTGGTTACTTTCTGGCTTGCAGTTTGAACTTTTCTATTATAATAAGGATATTCTGTAGCTACATCTCTTATATTCTGGGCCTGCAGAGATTTTTCTCTGTTTAAAGTCAGGCAGAAAAATTAAAGATCTCCATTTGGTTTTCTTTCTTTAACTGAAAGCTAAATCATACAGAACTTTCCAGAAGAAAATACATTCAATGATTATTGTAATGATTCTCTATAACATGACTGGCAGAGACAAAAAATAACTTTACCTCAAATAATTACATATTGTACTTGTTGTTTACACTACCTGATTGCAAGAAACATATCTGCCCTTTTTAATATGGCCTGTTTTAACACGTACTTTAATGTGATTTGCAACCTAAATATCCAGTAATATACTGGATATACCTCTTAGTTGGAGGAATGCAGGCAAGATGTTTTCTAAATCACAGAATTCTAGCTTGCATAGAATAGCATATTGCCAAAATGTGCCCAAATTGCCTGATACTATTGTTATTATTGGCAGGGAACATTGCATGTGATATGGATATAAAAATAGCTGGTCTCTAGTCTGCATCTTTTGTACTTGACTAAAAAGAATTGACACAAAACCTTTGTGACCAAATCTTTGGGTAGCAAAGGTGGTATTCATGGATAATATATAGAAGATTGCAACTTGAAATGTTAGAGAAATTTATAGTTAAGAGCATAAATTATCATCTGAAATGCATGAAATAAACTGTGAGTTTATAAAATTAAAAACAAAGAATGGAATGGATTGGAATGATTGATCTTGTGGACTGCAGTTAAGTGCAGAGAAGCGATTCTAGAGAGTATGAATTACTGTAGTCTAATCATGTGGGTATGTATGAAAGTAGGAATTCATGTTAATTCTCTAGCAATGTATGTTAACTCTCTAGCAATCATAATAAGAGACAGAGAAAATGCACAGCAATTAAAATATAAAACTGCATTAGAAGTGAGTGCAGAGGGGTAACAAAGGAGTTTCCAACAGAGTGAAAGGAATAAAAAACGATGAAAAGAGTTGCAAATAACTAAGGAAAGAATATTGGAAGGAATATTTTAGATATTTGTATGGGAATGATAAAGATTATGTGGAAAGATAGAACTAAAACTAATGCTGTAACTACTGGAAACTTTAAAAAAGTATTTAAAAAAGTATTTTAAAAAGCCATAAATACCATAAGAATGTTAAAAATAGTAAGGCTGCAGTGTAGATGATACAAGTGAACAAATGTTAAAACATTTGTATATTCATTTGTTTAAGGAATGCAGTGCAATTTATTTAATGCATTAAGAAAGATTGCATCTGATTGTTGGACAAATATTATTATTGTTCTGCTCTACAAAGGGAAAATATCAAGTATCAGTGTAAAACTTCCAAGGTGATTACTTTGTTAAGTGAGCCTGAGAAGTATCAGGCAGAATTCTAACTTTGGAAGGGGATCAATGCAGCTTTATGCAAGTGATGGTACTTTTAGATCACTAAAAATGAATAAATGACTAAGAAAGTATACTGTCCATTTACTGATTTAGAAAAAGCATATGATAGTTTGAATAAGCTTGAATTGTGGAGGTGAAAGTTGTTTTTTTAATTTGAAGAAAGAATACATGATAGGACTAAGTATGTATAAGAATAAAGTGAATAATTAAGGAATGGTACAAACAAAGCAAAGAGTAAGATAGAATGTCTTCATATGTAATATATGTGTGAATATATGTGGAATGCTTATTTATTTATATCCCACCTTTATTATTTTATAAACAACTTCAAGGCAGTGAACATATTAAATACTTCCCTCTCCTATCTTCCCCACAACAACTCTATGAGGTGGGTTGGTCACCCAACTAGCTTTTATAGCTAAGGCAGGACTAGAACTTACAACTTCCTGGTTGCTGGTCTGTTACATTAACCACTAGAGTGAACTGGCTCTCTGTTATGTTGATATTAGAGATATATTGGTTGAATATATAAATGTACATGTATTTTTGTATATTTTTCATATTAGCTTAGAATCTGAATGATTTGCAGTGACTATAAGAACAGATTATATGATACAATAAGGATCTGAAAATTAATAAATCAAAGATATTTTTGATCAAGATAACTGAGTACCACAAGAAAAATGAAGTGAAAATAGCAAGTTATACATCCAGGGAAAAGGATAGAGTTTATATGTGAGGTCAATCACGAGAGGCAAAATGAATGTAGGACCATGCTTCTCCCCACTTAATTACATGGAAGAGAAAGTGGGGGAAATCAGAAGAAACATATAATTTGCAGTGCAAATGAAAGCATATATGATAGAACAAGAAACAGGATACAGAATAAATTAGTTTTGAAAGAAAGTGGACTGAAAATTACTAATGCAAAAGACAGTTTGGTCTTATAGTTGGAAAGAAAAAGGATCAAATTGCAAAACAAATCATATAAAAGAAAAATGTACAATTTAAATGGAAACAGTAGTTGAAATAAGGGGGGGAGAATTCTGAAAAACAAAAGACACTATGCTGCGCCATGAAGAAAAGAAAGTTTGCAAGGATAGAAAGGTTAGTATAGATCAGTTTTAGCTGTGTAATTTTTAAATCATATCTCATCCTTTTAATCTGTCTTCTATTTTTATTATTTATTTTTATCCCACCTTTATCATTTTTATAAACAATTCAAGCTGGCAAACATATTTAACACCTTTATGCTTTTTCAGTACTCTGCATTACATTGCTTACACTATAAATGTTTAAATGAATATTTAAGATTCAGATCCTTTACTTGCTACTTACCCTTGGAGTACATATGGGAATGAATGGCTTTGCGTTTCATTATTTTGTGTTTGTGCACGGATGCGGTGGCGCACACCATCAGAATTACTGATAGTTGTATATATAGTTCCTTGAGATGGGGAAGGAGATGTTGATCCCAAACTTTCTGAATTCTTAAAATAAAATACAGATAATAATTTGAATCTGATATGCAAACATTCAGTGTGGTTTTTCAAACTATTATGAAAAAAACCTACACTGGACCATTTGCTTCTATTAGAAATCCAATCTGCAGTTTCATATCTTTCCCCAGAATATCAAATTTATTCACTTCACACCATTTAAAAAAATAAAACAGAATTTTTGCTGACAAAAATTAGTTCACATGTTGGTGTTTCTTTTTCCACCAACACAATCAAGAATCAAAATTAAACAGATTATGAATCAGAAAACATCATCATGAATCCAGAACTCACAGTATAATTGTCATGTGAATTCAGCCACTACTGGATAATCTATTTGGACCATTATATCTGTTAAGTACCCTGTAAGATACTTGCTATGATCTATTAAAATTTTACAAAAATTGTACATATTCCTGGAGGGATATGGAATAATACTTTCTCATTTTTGTTTTGATTTTTAAAAAGCATACAGTGGTACCTCACAAGATGAGAAACTCGCAGGACAAGCAAAAAAATTTAATCAAAATTATTCCGCTAGACGAGCCGCGACTCACAAGATGAGGAAACTTCGTGCCAAACCTTGCGCGTCATCAGTAAGCGTGCTCTGTATTTCCCGTTCAGGCAACTCTGCGCGAGAGTTCTGGCGACTCTTACCTCATGTTTACTCCATTGTTGCAGACAGCAACCCTGTGCGAGAGTTCTGCTAACGCAGCAAGTGCGCACGCGTATTCTGCTGACTCTCCTCTCGCACAGTTTACTCCATTTCCATACGGCAACAGCGTGCGCACGTTCTGCCTACGTTTCTGATCGCAATGAGCACCGTGCGATCAGCTCATGTGGGAAATCTCCCAACGGAGCTCTCCTCTCTTGCTGCGTAAACAGTGTAAATTAAGTGAAAAGCATTCAAGAGAGAGAACTCCGGAGACTCCTGATTCAATCTCCAGGAAGTCCCCTCCCCCTCCTCTCCTTCGCGCTGGGATATTCTTAAAGCCGTGTGCGCATGCGCACACATGCACACATGGAGAGCAGAAATTGTCTTGGCTATGAGGGAAGAAGCGTCAAAGGGGGGATCTCTGCTTGGGGCAAGGACAAGGACAATTTCTTTGTCAATAAGAATAACCACCCACTTTAAGAATAACTGCCCACAACACCTGGAAAAGCTGAGAGAAAAAAGACCCTCAAGTGACAGCAGCGAATCCTCCAGCCAGCCAGCAGCAGCCGAGGCCAGAAGCTGCCTCGGAGCAGATCCATAAGTGCTGGTTTGTTTACTCTATTTCTGCTTTATATCATGTTAATCATGGTTACTTGTTTCAGATGTTAGGAACAATCATTTCTACCTCAAATTCCATTGAAAATGATTTTTTTGGTGAATATTTTTGTGGGCGTGGAATGGATTATACGACTTTCCATTGTTTCCTATGGGAAACCTCATTTTGCTATACGAGAATTTTGCGCTAAGAGCATTCTTCTGGAATGGATTAATCTCATCTTGTGAGCCACCACTGTAATTTGGAAAAATAATTCTGAACTATGAATGATTCTCTGTTAAAGAAATTAAAGCTTTCTTTCCCGGTTAATAGGAGTCTTCTTTTCCTAAGAACTTAATCTAGCATATTAAATTAAGTGAAATAATCCTATTGTATTCCTAAAAAAATAATTAGCTTATTTTCCCCCACTTTAAGGAAGAGCATATGAAATGGGAAGGTATCACTTGAAGTATTATTTTTAAAATGGAAAAAAAGCCCATTACATACTAATATTATTTTTAATAAGCTGAACCTTGGATTTAAAACTGCAATGAATGTGAATTATTAAAGCCAGGACTGCAGAAATAACCAATTTTAAATTTAGATAGAGTTAACTCTTAACTGCTTTCATGGCCACCAGTCTCAATTAGCTAAAAAGAATAAACAGATGTTAGGTGGAAAGAATGAAGGTTGAATTTGTGAACAGATTTTAAAATGTTTCTGTGGGAGAAGGAAGGGTGGAGCCAGAGGTGAAGATGGGGATCAGCTTGGAGTCACTACGTATGCACAAGCACCAAAGGTCCAACCTTTTATGACGACCATTAGCCTTATCTGGGGAGTGTAGGTGCTCAGCAGGCAGTTGGAGAAATTCTTGTGACTGCACAGGCTGAGCCAATTCCTTTGAGCCTTACAGCTTCCCTAGAGAAAAGCAAACACATAAAAGACCTATAAACAAAGGGTAGTGAATATGAGGTTATAGCTTAGTGGTAGGGTATAGATTTTGTATATTGAATGTCACAGGTTCAGTCCTGGTTACTCCATCTGAGAACAAGGAAGGGTTTTTGCCAGATAGCATCCCTAAATAATGAGCTGGATGGTTGGATAATCTGGCTTAGTAAAAATTAGTTCCCAATCTTCATGAAAATCCTATAAGAATTCCATTTCTTTAATCACTAGGAGCTTTTAATTTCTCATTGTTTTCAGATGGAGATATCTTTTCAATTTATCTATAGGTGTGTTTGCATATCATGATAGGCTACAATTAACATTAACTATAGATGTTTCAAAAATTAATCTTTCCCAGTTGGGCTTTACTGTGGCAAGCTTTGCTTCCCCACTTGTTTTATTTTCCTTTAAAAAAATAAAAATAAAAAACCAGAATCCTACTGCATGAAAACAAAGCTACCATGCATGGAACTGAGGAAGTTATTCTATTTCTCAAACCATTGGTTTCAAAATAGAGATAAGCCTGAAATAGTAGGAACATTTCTATTTAACAACTGTTTCTACCATCAAGTTCTAAGCATAGCAGCCAGAAAGTATTGTTTTTCCAGCTTCTCATAGAGTTTAACAGGTTCCACTCTTATGAAAACAAACCCTGATTTCTGTATATGTATCATATTCTCCACTATAGCATAGTTTCATCTGTGGCCCAGCTTTGGATATCTTGCATAATTGGACCACAATATAATCTAGCATGATGTTGACTATATCCAATATGCCCATATCCAGGAATTGCCCATGAAATGGAAAAAGGTGGCATGAAGCATTTATGAAAGAGCCTTGAGACTTTATAATGTTTGTTCAACATACAGGATTGTGCCATAACAGGATTGAGCTGACTGCTGAAAGAGACCATGAAGATAAAGCTTCTACCCTTTCTTCTTAGTTAAATTGACTATCCTACTGATTGAATTTAGGAGACCATATTCCTTCCTTCCTATTTACCTAAACTGATTACAGTAATAGTTGATTCTCCTCCAGCATCTTAGACTTTAGCTAAGGAAAGCACATTATTTAGTGGTAGTGTAAGTATACAAGGTATGTCCTTCAGTAGCTAAGATCTACCAGGGTAGTACCATTAGGTACACAGTTTCCCTACATCCTTCATCTTCATCTCCCCCATCATCCTCTGACCTAGTGTCACACTGTACCACACAATAGCTTGCTCTGATCCATAAGCTATCCAAATTGATTACAAGAAGCAAAGTAAGCAGATAAGTAAGCACTTGATACCCAAAGCATTAGATCTGGATGCACTGAGAAAAAGCAAACAGTGGCAGTTCATATGGACTATAAGTGAAAGAAACAACTACGTCATTTTAGCAATGTTAGGAAGAACAGATGTTTCACTAGTATAAAGATTTGGACACGTACTGTCCACAGCTTTGGTCCTCTGGATTCACAAATACTTCCTCTCTGGTTATAGCTTTTCTTACAAAAGAGAGGACCCTGTAGGCTTCCTGAAGTGCAACTCCTGTCATTATTCACTATTGGCCAAGAAAGCTGAAGCTGCTATGAGTTGTAATTTGGCAACAGTTTGAAGGATGCAGATGACCCATCCATGATGTAGTGGATTAATTAGCTACATCAGTCTTCAATGAATTGTCTCTTGATTAGCAGATTTTAGATCTCACTGTCTCTCCATGATGGTCAAGAATATGGTATTACATTTTTCAAGAGTTCATCAGAAGCATGAAAGATGATTTCAACTTCATATTCAGAAGCAAAGTACTAAATGCAGGCCATATCTTAGTGCTCTAGACTTAGTACTTTAGAAGCTTGCTAGACTTATATATTTCTATTTATATCCCTGAAGTCAAATTCATAATAGAGGCTTTAAGGCATTGAAAGGTTCAAGGTTTCCTTGAACACAGAAATAACACATTTAGAGTTGAGTCCCATCCATTTTTAAAATTTTAATTTGTAAACTTTTTATATTAAGAAGATCTTTAAATAAAATTCTTTAAAAAATCAGAAAGATCAAATGAATGTTACCTCTATCTATCTATCTATCTATCTATCTATTTATTTATTTAATTTATATCTAGAGCGTATCTAACCTTATTTTCAGCAAAACTCCTCCATGTCAAATAGCTTCCAAGAATGCAGTATAAAATGTAGCTAATATTTTTAGTAGATCTTTATAATGCCAGCTTTCAGGGTGAGATAAGGTATCTCAACTACTTCAGATAGCACTGAGTGGGAATATGGCATGCAAATTACAGCCTCAGACAGACATATTTGACATAAAATTATTTAAATTTGCTAAGCTGTTTCCATTGTTACAAGAAAGTAGAAAAATAGTGGAATCTATCTCATTTTTACATGTAATACTAGGCAAAAAAATGACAAGGATGGAGAAGTTAAAAGATAAAAAAGAGGAGGAGGTTCTCCTTTAAAAAAAAGCAAGGATCTCATATTTCTAAGCTATTTCTCCCCTTGTTTCCTTCCATAATGATATTCTACTTGTTGAGACAGTGCTACAAAAGCAATTCCTCTTCTGGGCATGTATCAAGGTACATAGTACCCAAGGGTAACCAAGTTATTTTAGCACTTCAAGCTGATCTCCCACTCTTGGGTTATAAAAATAACCAAGTTAATTAATTCTCATCAGTTAGCTGCCCTTCTTTTACACTTATAGTCATTCATCTCTGGTTTATAGTAGAGTCAGGTCCTTTAACTTTTAGACCAATACAATATGTTTCCAACAGCCTATAGTTTCACAACTTGGGTCTGGAAACTGAAGTTGGTTCCAAATGTGCATGTTGTAAGGTTGAGTGGGGCCCTTGATTACTATTAGCTTTATTTATTCATTATTCAATGTTACATCCATTTCAATGGGACCCAAGATGGTTTACCAAAACAAGGAGATACATATAATGAAGAGATGCAAACAATTGGTCTCTATCTAAAAACCATGACCACAAATACTTTTAACCAATTTGCAAAAGAACCAAGGTTGTATGGGGCATTTTACATATGAAGAGAAAAAAATCCCATGGCATGGTGGCAACTATCAAGAAGGCAAAATTTGGGTCTCAAGTCCCTTTTCTTTCTGAAAGACCCTCAATAATACCTTCCTGCAGGGGCATACAAGATGCACCAGGTCTTGACACGAGACGGTCTTGGAGGTATCTCAGTTTCAAGCCCATTAAAAGCATTAAACATGGTTACCAGCACTTTGTATTGTCCATGGAAACAAATGGGAATCTAATGCAGCTACTAATGCAGCTATTAGAGATCAAATTGCCAACATTTGCTGAATCATGGAGAAAGCAAGGAGTTCCAGAAAAACAACTACTTCTGCTTCATTGACTATGCTAAAGCCTTTGATTGTGTGGATCACAACAAACTGTGGCAAATTCTAAGAGATGGGAGTACCAGACCACCTTACCTGTCTCCTGAGAAACTTGTATGCTTGTCAAAAAGCAACAGTTAGAACTGGACATAGAACAACTGATTGGTTCAAAATTGGGGAGTACAAGGCTGTAAATCCTGCTTATTTAACTAAAATGTGAAGTATATCATGTGAAATGTTGGGCTGGATGAATCACAAGCCAGAATTAATATTGCCAGAAGAAATATCAACAACCTTAGATATACAGACAATACCATTCTAATGGCAGAAGGTGAAGAGGTACTCTTGATGAGGGTGAAAGAGGAGAGTGAAAAAGCTAGTTCGAAACTCAACATTAAAAAAACTAAGATCATGGCAACCAGTGCCATCACTTCCTATTAAATAAAAGGGAAGAAATGGAAGCAGTGGAAGATTTTACTTTCTTGCGCTCCAAGATCACTGCAGACAGTGACTGCAGCCATGAATTTAAAAAATGTTTGCTTCTTGGGAGGAAAGCTAGATACCATATTAAAAAGCAGTGACATCATCTTGCTGATAAAGGTCCGCATTGTCAAGACTATGGTTTTCCCAGTAGTAATGTATGGCTGTGAGAGCTAGATCTAACACTGAAGAATCAAATTGTGGTGCTGGAGAAGACTACTGAGGGTCCCTTGAATGGCAAGGACCATCAGTCAATCCTACAGGAAATCAACCCTGACTGTTCATTGGAAGGAGCGATACTGAAGCTGAAGCTCAAATATTTTGGCCATATAATGCAAAGAGGACTCATTAGAAAATATTGTGATGCTGGGAAAGATTGAAGGGAAAAGGAGAAGGGGACGGCAGAGGATGAGATGGATAGATAGCATAGCCAGTGGGCTATGTGTTTGGGAGGACTCTGGGTGG
>JANHZU010002074.1:201586-213085 GCA_032468055.1 Acrochordus granulatus | reverse complement strand
AAAAGGGGGAGAGAGGGAGATAGGAAAAGAGGAAAAGAAGGGAGAGAGGAATTAAAAAGGGGAGCTAGAAGGAAGGAAGGAAGAGAGGGATAGAAACTTGGGGAAAGGAAGAGGGGGATGAAGAAGAAAAGGGGAGAGGAAAGGAAGGGAGAGGATGGAGAAAGGAAGTGAGAAGGAAGAAGAGAGAGAGAGAGAGGAAAGGAGGGGGAGAGTGGGTAGGAGGAACACAGAGGGAGGGGAAGAGACAGGGAGGACAGATGGGGCAGAGAGGGGAGCCCCCTCCCGGGCCAGCGTCAGCCAGGACTGCCTTTGCTGCCTGCCTCTTCTCGAGCTCAGCAGCCTTCCTGGCGCCTCCTCAAGAGAAGCCGGCTAATGGTGGCCAGCTGTCAGGGTTTGCTGGATGCTTCATGCGGATGGCCGCTAACCAAGATGCGCTCATTAGGCTGCAACGTCCGCCGAGCAGGAGGCGGCTTTTCTGGTGCGTGAACGAACTCGCCCGCGACCGGCTGCATGGAACACGCTCAGCTGCTGCAGCTCTCGCCAGCGTGACAGGGACCGACAGCGGCCCATTTTCCCAGCCAAAACTCTCCCCTGAACACAGACAGACCCTGGATTGGCCCATCCCTCTCCGGTCCGCTTTTTGCTTTCTGCATTTTCTTTCCAACTTAGGGCTGCGTCGCTGTTCCGATTCCGCTGCATGAAAGCCCAGGCCCGGGCTGGCCGATGCGGTGAGGATGTTACCTTCTGAGGCTTAGTTGCTTGTTTCCAGGAAATACATAAGCTTTTAGGCCCCAAGGAGCGCTTGAGCTCAAGGTAAATCAGTTGAGGGGCTGGAAGAAATTCAGCCGTTACCGGTCTTCAGATCTCCGCGTTAACTGCCTTTTTTCCACCATGGAAGAGGGAGAAGGATGAAAATAATAATAATAAAACACACACACAGAGTACTAAAAACGACAAAGCCTCAAAAGCCTGGCACTGACTTCACCAATCGACGGAAAAGTATCTGTTTTCTTTTCTGGAAAGCAAGGCTCTAGTCCTCAAGAACCCTAACATTTACGTATCTTTTACTTAAAGATCGCTCCTGTTAATCTTTGTTTAATGGACATTACAAATGGCCTTATCCGCTCACGGATGCAATGACGAACGTTCACGGAAGCAGATACCCCTCCGGAACAGGTGGAGAAGAATCCTGTCTGCAGGAACCTGAAATCACAGGGATAATAAAAGTGAAATAACACGTCCAGGGAGTAGGCAATCCAGGCAGATGTCGCTGCCTTGCTGAGCTGTGATTAACAAAACCTTGTTTCTGCTACAGAAAATCCGAGTGTTGTCGGCGCACGCTCATCCCTCCAGGTTGCAGAATCTGGCCAGCACTGGAATAAACGTCTGTTTTTAAGCCACGTAGAATGGAGTTCCTTGTCAGTGAGTGGGGCGGCATATAAACTTAATAAATAATAATAATAGGAAAAGTTTTCCAACTGGAAAGAGAAATACAGCTGGCCTTTGACTTAACAACCACAATCAGGACCGGAATTACCATTGCTAAGCAAGACCGTCGTTAAGTGATTCAGGCTCGAGTTCATGGCTTTTTTGGCCACGGTTGTGAAGAGAATCACTGCGACTGTTAAGTGAATCATGTGGTCGTTAAGCGAATCCAGCTTCCCTTATTAGCTTTGCTTGTCGGAAGCCGGCCGGCAAGGTCGCAAATGCCGATCATCTGACCCCAAGAAGCTGCAACTTTTCATTGCCAAATTTTTGAACGCATGACCGTGGGAATGCTGTGACGGTTGTAGGTGTGAGGACCGGTTGTAAGTCACTTTTTTCTGTGCCATTGTAACTTTGAACAGTCACTCAATGAATGGCTGCAAGTCAAGGACTACTGGCAATAAGCACGTGTTCATTCTGGAACAATGGCTTTTATTTCCTTCCCTTTCGAATGAGATTTTTGCAAAGTTTCTATGGGACTCCCAAGACTTGCAGATTCTTGGATTAGGATCTTGTAAGGACTGTAACTGAGCCCGGAATTATGGTCATAAATCACGGTGGTTGTAAAACAGGTCAGCCTGTGACCACACCTGATTTTACGACCTTTTTTGCAGCAGTCTTAAAGCAAACTCATTGTTCCCAGTTGGTGCTTTTGGCTGGAAACTGAAATAAAAACCAATTTCCAGCAAAAAACATTATAAATTGTGGTCACATGACCAAGGGATGCTGCAAATAGCTGTAATTGAGGGCCAGTTGTCAAGAGCCCAAACTACAATCGCATGACTGTGGGGGGATGTGGCCATTGTAACTTCAAAACTGGGTTGTAGGTCGCTCTGGGAAGGTTTGTCGTAATTTGAACGGTCGCTAAGTGACTGGTCATAGGTTGAGGACTACCTGTATCAATCCTTTTTCAGAGCCATAACCCCATTTTCCTTTAAGATCAACTCAGGGGCTGCACAGATAGAAAAAAATGTGCAGTAAAGTATCTGGAGAACCAGTGTGGTGGTGTAACAGTTAAGATGCTAGAATTTAAACCAGGGGACGCCGAGTTCTGGTCCTCCTTTGGGCACAGAAACTGACGGGATGACTTTGGGCCAGTCACACTCCCTCAGCTCCACCCAGCCCACCCTACAGGATTGTTGTGGGGAAAACACGGAGTGGGAGCATTAACCATGCAGCCTTGTGGTGTACAAAATAAAAGTGGGATATAAATCTAGTAATAAATGAATATCTCTCAAGGAGAGATAATTTCTCTACGTGTTTCTTGAAGGTGAGGAGGGAAAGAGATTTTGTTGTATCTTCTGTTGTCCACTGCATACGGGTAGTCCTCAACATATGTCCATTCATTTAGTGGCAATTCAAAGTTATAATGGCCGGTCCTCACTCTTAGGCCATCGCAGCATCTCTGCAGTTACTTGGCAACCTGCTTCAATTTATGATGGTTGCAGCATCCCAGGTCACTATTTGTGACCTTTCCCAGCCAACTTCCAACAAGCAAAGTCTGTAAGGGAAGGCAGCAAAGAAGGTCGCAAGTCACAGTCACATGATGTCTCACTTAACAATTGCAATAATTCACTTAATGACTGTGGAAAAAAGGATTGTCATATCGGTTGTAGTCAGATGATGCCTCACTTAACAATGACACTGTTTAATAATGAATTTTCCAGTCCCAATTGTGGTCATAAGTCAAGGACTACCTCTATAAATAGGCAGCAAACCCCACACTGTCTTGCATAGATGATGTTACCTAGTTAGGTAATGAAATCTCTGCAAACAAACAACCATCTCAGAAAACACCAAGGACTCCACATGTCTGTGTATATTCTCATTAATCCAGGTCATGTCTTGTAGCAAAATTGCAAAAAAAAATATTGCCCACCAAATTTAAAAAGGCAACGGGACTTTTATTTTTAGATGTTACAGAGAAAGGTTTCAACTCCAGTCCGGGAGTCTTTTTCAGTCTCACAAAAAAAGAAGAATAATGATATGGACACATTTCCCAAAAGGGGGGCAGGAGAAAGAAACCTTGAGGTCGCTCTTTAATCTTTACTGCCAATCTCCTGTTTTTTCAGCTTGTTACATGAGAACCAGGGTGTTAGGTTTAACGCTTTCCTGCCCCCCTTTTGAGAAATGTGTTCATGTATTCCATATCATTTAAATTCTTTTTATATGAGACTGAAAAAGACTCCTGGACTGGGGTTGAAACTTTTCTCTGTACCATCTCAAAATAAAAGTCCCGGTGCCTTTTTAAATTCAGTGGGCAAGATTTTTTTTTGCAATTTTGCTCTAAGGACCCCACATCTTAAAACTGCCACAGTCAAGCCGCAGTGCTCTGGATTTTCGCAGCCAATATCGGTAGCCCTGATCCGAGCCTGCCAGTGTTGTCCCACGGCTCTAAACCATGGCTGGATTGCTATCTTTAGACTGAGTCCTTTTCATTTTATCCATCTTTTAGCTGCGGTTTGCCAACCCTGGGCGAACATTTTCATTTAGGTCCAAAACCGATCCCCCTCCTAAGACATTGCGCACAGGTTTTATTCGTCGGAACAGAGCATCATCTGAGTACAGGATGGCTTACAGAGTTAATGCAGGCAAAGCAAACATACCAACAGGGAGGACCAAATCTTTCCTGTCCGGTTCCTTCACCTCTCGCCGATGGCAGAGCTGGACTTCAGTTTGCCAGGCCAACTCGCCTGCAAGATCTCAGCTTCGGGGCTAGAAACAAACAGCCTGGAGGGCTTTCCACCAAGAGATGGTGGCTTGAGAAAAAGGGAAGGCAAACTCGGAGGAGAGGATTTGATTCTCTGCTGCAGTCAAAGCCTCTGGGTGAGAATGGCTAGGGGAGTTGCTGGGGAGGAAAAACGGTCCTTCTTTTGCGGATTTTTGCAACTCAGTTTTGGGACACTTGGGCTACAGCCCTCCAAATCATGCAAAACGTGGAGCATTGATAGAAGAGAATATCTGTAGCTCAGGGTTGAACTGTGAGGTCGTCGGTGCTCTCTGAGCTTGGTTGTTTTCCTGCAGACGTTTCATTACCAAACTAGGTAACGTCATCAGTGCAACAAGCTCAGAGAGCACCAAGGACCTCAAAACTGAACATTCTTGGGCTCCTCCAAATACACAGCAAATGAGTTGCAAGGGCCACCCAGTCCCCTCCGCTCCAACCAAGCCAGCGTCCCCGTTTTTCTCTACCCCACCCATGGAAACCCTCAAAGTCTGTCGGCAGCATCGGTAACGTAGCAGCAAATGCAAAAGGCTAAGGCGACACCTTTCATCTTCCAGGATGCTGAAGAAGATTCGAATGAGCAGGCAAGGGTCAGCGGCGTCACCATCAGACGGCATGACACAAGACACCAGAGACCTTCCGAGGTTTCCAGAAATTGCGGACAATTCAGCTGAAGTCCTCTTTCAGTTGGGGACTATGCAAGCAGCCTTTTTAACTTTTTTTTTTTTTTGGACACAAACCACGATTGCCCCACAGAGGAGACGGAGACAAATCACAGCAGTTCTCCAAGGCCTGAACCGCCAGGAAAATGGAGGTGCTTGACTCTTGGCTCCCCCATTCCCATTTACACATGGAAAGATTGCCACTTCCCGGGAGCATCCTTGTCCTTTTTCGGGGACCTCTCGTTGCCGGCCTCTTTGTAGCAATAGACCCCAAAGAGTTTGTATTTCTTGTCGGGGAAGCCCAGGCTGCGGACCCCAGGTTCTCGGCCCCCACAGCGATCCCGGGGGTTGACGATGGGATAGCGGACACTGCCGTCCCCGACCCAGCCCGCCTCACATTTGTCCAGGAGTTGAATCTTCCAGGCAGCGTAGAGCTGGCCCACCTTGGCCACCGTGGCTCCGTGGTGCTTGCAAGCCTGGGCGGCTTCGGGGAAGCTGAGCTTGCGATAGGTCTTGAGGAAGAAGACTTTGCCTGGAAGAGATCGGGCGAGAAGCGAGAGAGTGAACCGGAAGCGGGAGAGTTGGTGGGATTTTCCCGTCCTAGGATCCGCAGCGCATCTTTATTCATCCACGCATTCATTTATGTGCAGTGCATATCGATGTATCGATTCATTTATATGCAGCATTTATTTATTTATTTGCATCCCAGCTTCTATCATTTTTATAAACAAACATTTGTGACTCTTCAACGGGATCCCAAAGTCCCTCCCCCAAGTAGGACCATTGAAGTTTACTGGCAAACCTTCAACTGAATTGAAGGTCTTTAATGTACTCAACCTTAACGACAACCCACAAAGGGTGGAAAATTTCAATCCCACCTTTGGGGGTCGCATTATTGAACCTCTGCTATGTCTCAGTGTTCATCATCAAGGTCAGCAACATAGATAAAGGTGGTCCTCGACTTACGACCGGTTGCTTAGCGACCATTCTAAGTGTTTATAAAAAAGGTACTTACAACCCAGTTCCAAAGTTCTGACAACTGCCTTCCCCCTCGCAGTTATGTGACCAAATTTCGGGTGCTTGGTAACCAGCCCAATTGTTAACGGCCTTAATTGTTTTTAATTATATATTGTTGTTTTTATGTTTCTTTTTTATTGTCAGCCTCCAAGAGTCATATTTGAGTTTGGCAGCATATGAACTTAATAAATAAATAAATAATAAAATATTTATGACCGTTTGCAGCATCCCGTGGTCACATGACCATGATTTATGACATTTTTGTTGCAAACTGGCCTTTGCTTCTGATTTTTGGCAAAAATGCCCCATAGCGGACAGTGGGTTCGCTTAACAAGCACAGCATTTGCTTAACGACCAATACAAAAAGGGTTGTAAAATCAGGTCGGTCATGTGGGTGACCTCCTTCGACAACCCTCACGACTTGCGACCATAGTGGGCAGAGCCATCATGGTTGTAAGTCAAGGACTACCTGTATCTGAAGGAGAATCAGCTGAAAATATCCAAAAACAGAGAACAGTCCAAGGTGAGAAGGAATTGAGGGACAAAGTTGTCAGCGACAATGACAGCAAACGAGGACCTTTGGAGCCCGAAATTTTTTTTAAAAAAAAATTCGTGTTTGAGTGGGAAAGGTTTAAATTTCGCAAAGCATCGTCGCCGAGCAAAAGCGACACAGCAGGCGGAAAGCAAACGTAGCATGCAACACACAGCGGAGCACATCGTTGTCAAGCCCTGCTGGCACGGCCAAAATGGTTCGGCACAATCTGAACCGGCAGCACCTCCGGGGGCCTCGCGTGAGGCCGCAGACTGGATCCAGAGCGGCGCAGATTGGGACGGCACAGCTTAAACCGCCGGAGCTGATTTGTGGAAGCCCCCAAGACCTACTGCAGTGCGTGAAGCGGGGCGGATTTCAACTCCCAGAATTCCCAGCCAGCCGCGGGAATTTTTAAACACTGGTCTATCGGAAGGAGCTTGGAAATTATCACGACTGTGGGCTGCGTTTGTGGCTTTCTTGAGCCGTTTACTCCTGAAATATAAAGATCCCGCACACTGGAGTCATTCGAGATAGTCCTCAAGTTACGACCACAATGGAGCCATCGCGTGACTGTGGAGGATCTTCAACCGCATAAGTACAAAGGGGAGGTCCGTCCTAACATTGAACAGTCACTAAGTGACAGGTCAGAAGTTGAGGACTACCTGTATTTCCTACCTGCTAGTCTTCCTGCAGGCTTTTTTCCTCCACCCCCCTTTAATTTCTCCCCCCACCCCCCTTTAATTGTACAGAGGCCAAAACAGGCCCAAAAAGCATGGACACAGGAAGGAGAAGCACCCCTCGGTCTGCCACGGTATCACAGTCTCCCCAAAATGTCTTCGCTCGGTTTTCCTAGGCTGCCACGCCTTGCACTCCGAATTCTTCTGTTCTTAAAAACAATTCTGCTCCTGGGACAGACCCCGCTCTTTCCCACCCACCCTGTTTCCCTCGCACAATCAAGGAGAGCAACAGGAGACTAAATGCCGCCCCTGCAAAGACGGGTGGATGGCGGCTCTCCCGTCCGCGGCTGGCCTGCTGCTGTTCAGTCGGGCCCCGGTTGCACACACGGGCCCTCGGGCGCCCCCCTCGGATCGAAGGTATGCTCCTCTGAACAAATCCCGTCCGCCTCCGTCATCGTCTTGCCACCTCCAGGCATCACTGCCACGTTTTTTGGCACCCCTTGTGGGACACGAAGCCCAAAGGACGAGCCTGGAAATGGCCACAAACGGCCCAGCCTTCTCTCCGACGTGCTGCTGCGATTTGCGGAACGGACTCGGGTGTGTGCCCTTTCCTTGCTTCTGATCCTCGTCAGCTCACCTTCCCCGTGCTGTGTTCCCTGGATTAGACGTGCAGCGCGCGTTGAAAGCTCGAGGAAATGTAAACCGACAAGAAAATAGTGGGCCAACGTGAACTGATCGTGTCCTTCAGGTCAGTCTCGATTCTGAGCAAACGCAGCACGAAAAGAACCCTAAATTGACCCAGACGCTCTCTCGAGCGTGCATGCGCGCCATCAGGAGATCGTGGTTCTCATTTTGCATCTCACTGTATTCCTTTTCTACTGGCTGAACACTTTGGATGCACACTTTACTGCTGAATACATAATTCTTTCTAATGTATGCTCTCGGTTTATTTGCTGATGTCTTGCGAGGACACCGAGAGTTGCTGTACCAGGGTCAAATTCCTTGCGTGTCTAGCATGCCTGGCCAAGGTCTGACTCTGAATCTAAATAGATTTCTCCATGATGGTCTGTCCCTGACCTCTTCCTTCAGCTCCTCTAATGATGGGTGCGCTCATCGCCACTGTTGCCGAGTCCCTCCACTTCACTGCTGCGGTCCTCTTCTTCTCTTTCCTTCCAGCTTTCCAAGTGTTATAGCAGGACCTGGGGTGGGACTGTCCAAGGTTACTAGTTGTTCAACACACACAGAGACACACACAGAGACACACTATCTACTGCTTACACTGAGATTCTTTCTGTGTGCTATTTTACTGAGGTGCCCATATGCTTTTGGATCTCAGGTTCAGATACTTTATTGGCCAAGCACGGTTAGACACGCAAGAAATTTGACTCTGGTACAGCAGCTCTCAGCATACTTGCAAGGCAACAGGGATATAAAATAATAACGAATACAAATAAATGAAAGTATGTATTCAACAGTCAAGTGTGCATCCAAAGTTTGCAGCCAGGAAACAAGGAATATAGTAAAATCTAGAATTAGAACCACAATCTATTGATAAGTATGTCTCTACCTTAGACAGAACTTCTGGGTTAATGTAGAATTCTTTGCACTTTCTGTCCTGTCACACAGCATGAGTCAAGTATTCATTCAGCTGAACGATGGCACAGGGGAAAAAACTGTCCCTGTGCAACACCCTATAGCACTGTCCAGAGGGAAGAGGTTCAAACAAATTATGTCCAGAGTGGGAGGGGTCTGCAGATATCTTCCCTGCCCTTCGCTTGACCCTCTCAATATACCTGGGGGGCTGGCTAGCTGCAGTTCTTCTTTCTGCAGTCCTGACTGTTTGTTGGAGTCTGTAAAACATTACACAAAGTCTCATATCAGTGAGCTCTCTTTTTTGCACTGAGTATTTTAGTGCAGGTGCTAATTGGTGATCTAGTACAGGCCAAAAAAGAAGAAGAAGGGAAGAATCTGAAGCCCACAGCAAATGTTTTGATGTGACCTCTTTCTGGATGGCTGTTTTAGAGAGGCTCTGGAATACACACACTCATCAGGAAAAATAGGACAGCGTTTTTATTTTTTGTTCACATTTTTAAACTACTCATCTCCCTCAGGTAGATTAATCTATCTCTATCTAGCATTTTATTTATCTATTTATCTATCTATCATTCTTTCTATCTATCTATCTATCTATCTATCTATCATTCTATCTATCAGTCCTTCTATCTATCTATCTATCTATCTATCTATCTATCTCACATTTCTTGATGTGGTTTTTTGGAGCTCACGTGTGCTGTGTTTGTAGAATGCGTGCATTCCTGAACACTGATAAAAGAGGAAACCTGAAAGAGGCATGACATAAAGTGTGCAATCGCAGAAAAAAGTGCTTAAACTGCAGCATTTTTGCAGGATATACCAGAAGGGAATAACTATAATGGAACTGAAAACAGCGACAAACTGACCTGAACCCTTGTTTTACCGACTGTGCTTCAATCCCTTTTTTGGAAGTCTGCAAGAATGGGTGGTTTTAATAAATTCAGATAGGCAGGCAGGCAGGCAGGCATTTCCCATGTTTCTCAGCGGGTCTCCCAGCCATCAGTAGCCTCTATGTAAATAGGGAACCTGGCTAAAAGTTGAAGATGATTTGCCTTAGGGCAGCGTTTCTGAACTGTGGCAACTTGAAAATCAGCGCAGTTCTCCAGCCAACAAGCCCCACCACCTTAGAGGAACAAAAATACTGTCTCCTGGCAGCAAGCCACCATTGAAACAGCCTCATATATTATATGTTATAGGCATAGAGAGAGCACATCCAGTTTTCTTCCTAACTGGCGCGGACAAGCCGCGGCTCACTGTTTTAGCGTGGCTAAGATCACGAATCCGTTTCCCCTTTCTCATTCCCTCAACCTCTTTTTCTCTAATTACAGTTTTTATTGCTCCGACAGTTTGATTCACGGCTGCTAAAATACTGCTTGCTCTACAAATTGGACTGGCCTTATGGTTCCACTGGTGAGAACAGCTGCCCAGCAATGATCCAAGATTCCCACGGTGCAGTTCACGGATCAGGGCAGGGAGCAATAAGCGTCCAAGCCAGAAGGGTGAAAGCATTTATCCATGTGGCGAAGCGGTTTTTGCTCTACAGCCGAAACCAGAGGCGTCTCTTCATTATCCATTGACAAGCCAGAAGAGGTTTCGCGACCTGTATCAATTATGCAAAGGGCACCCAGGCACACAGTCTTCCTTTGCATAACTTTTTTTTTAATTTTCTCCCCTCCGACGTCTCTCTGATTACATGAGTCGCGCTGAAGGGCTAAGCGATCGGCGGAAGCTTCAAAGCCCATCCTATGTCGGATGAACAAATTATTCATCCACATTTTGGGGTTCTTTTGAAAACAAAAACGAACAAGGAGATGCTTCTGAATGGCCCGTCTGCTAATTCACAATTAAATGGACCGAAATGACTTTTCACCGAGACAGGATGCAGGAAAGCAAAGGCACGTCTACAGCCGGCACGCGCGGACGCAAAGCTGACCTTACCGTTCAGGTTCGAAGTGAAACAGAAGGCATCGTAACGCTCGCGGTCTTTGTGCCGGTAGCCGTAGTTCCTCACTCCAACCGGGGTGTCTTTTCGTCCACATTCATCCCTGGCCCTGGAGATGGGATACTGGACAGATCCATCTTCCAGCCACCCAGCGTTGCACCAATCCAGCCCATCTAGCCAGGCTTCATGCAACTGGTCATAGGAAGCCAGGATGCCGTCCTGCTCCAGACAAGCCTTCTGGGCTTCATGGAAATTCAGCGTGTAGCGCCCTAAGCGGGGATGGTAGGGGAAGATCACCCCTAAAAGAGAAGAGGAAGCTTGGGAGTTTGGGTCAAAGGCCAATCTTGAACAGACTTATCCCACCTGATGTCCTCCCAATGCACTGGATTCCTAAGAGGACAAAACTAAAAATGCCTGGCAGAGGGATGCCCAAATGGAAATTGAGGGAGGGAGGGAGGGAGGGAGGAGATCACACAAACATGTACATGAACATGGAGATAACTTTGAAGAAGGCCAGGAGTCATTCAAAGAGGAAAAAATGATCTCCTGGAAAATGAGAGGATGTGAGAAAGAAATTGAAAATAACTCTGGCTTGATTGTACTTAGTATAAGAGAGGACAGAGAGAAACTCTTCAGGCTTTCAAGATTGTGTTATCGTATCCAGCAACCAAGAGTTACCCCCTTCTCCCCCTTCCCTTTCATTTTCCTATCCCTTTCTCCTTCTTTCCTTTCTTCCCTCTCTTCCATCCTCTTCTTTCCTTCCTTCTTCTTCCCTGTCTCCTCTTCTTCCCTCCCTTCCCTCCATCCCTTGTTTCCTTCCCTCCCTGCTTTTTCTCTTCTTCCTTTTTCTTCCCCTTTTCCTTTCT
>JANHZU010002074.1:162445-174582 GCA_032468055.1 Acrochordus granulatus | reverse complement strand
AAAAACAGGCATCTGGACTGGATTTTTCTCAAGTAGAAGACGTTTCACCTTTTATCCAAAAGGCTTTCTCAATTGATCCTGGATACTGACAAACAACAGATAAGGAATCCACATGAGAAGATTCTGCCACCATAGTTCTTATATTCATGCTTTCTTGAAAAATTCAATAAGCAGTTTATGGAACTATGTTTCCTCCTGATTGTAGTACTGTACCTCTTAGTACTTCCACCAACTTTTCATGCTGAGTGGAAGAATGGGAGCCGGAGTCCAGCAACATTGAGATGGCCATGAGTTGCCCACCCCTTGTTTCCAAGGCACTTATGCATCTAACACAATTCAAAATCTATTCTAAAAAAACCCCTTGTTGAGTGCGACTCTCAATGACTACATGTAGTTTTCTTGGAAACAACCCAGAATCAATTTATTGTTGTCTCCTGAAGTTTTTTTAAGTTTCCCAGCCCAGTCCTGGGATCTCCGGGTCCTCTTCCAGCCATACACTGACCCTTCCTTAGCTGCATTTTGTTTACCCATTGTTAAGATAGACACTGCCACGTTTTGAGATTATATTCTAAGCATGCCCAGAAGAGAGCGAGACAGAAAAAGGTTCACAAGATGGAGTCTTCCACACGATGTGGTGCTACCAGTTTGGTGGCTTCAGAAAAGAGTTGGGCCAATTCACAGAAGTCCTGGGCATGAACAGCTATTAGTCTTGATGGCAACAGGACTGCCTCTGAAGACCATCTGCTGGGAGACAAATGGGCTTCTTTGGGCCTTGTGAGAACAGACTGCAGGATGAGATGGGCCGGGGTCTGATCTAGCAAACAATGCTTATGCCCTTATGAACTTTCCTAATGCTCAGATGGGGGGCACAGTGGCCAAGCTGTTAAGAAGCTGGGCTTGCCCGCTGGAACGTCAGCACCCAGGTTTTGAGAACAAGTAATGGGATGAGCTCCTGTTACTTGCTCCAGCTCCTGCTATCCTAGCAGTTCAAAAGCATGCAAAATGCAAGTTGATAAATGGGTACCAACTTTGGTGGGAAGGTAACAGCATTCCATGCACTGTGACCCATAGTCATGCCAGCCACATGACCACAAAAGTGTCTTCGGGCAACGCTGGCTCTTTGGCTGTGAAAGAGATGAGCACCGTGGCTAAAATCAAACAGGACTGAAAGGAAAACCTTTACAACTTTCCTAATGCTCATGTACTACCAACCACCTGTCTCCTCCCAGCAGCCAAAGAGAAGCAATTATTATCCCACCCATCTGTTTTTTCAAGTGGTGGGTTAATAGCTATGAAAATACAGAGGTAGTCCTCGACTTACAACCATTAATTTAGCAGCTGTTTGAAGTTACAACCAGTTCTTATGCTTGCAAATGTTGCAGCATGCTCATGATCACATGATTAGGGTGCTGGGCAACTGACATATTTACGATGATTGCAGCATCCTGGGATCATGTGATCATCATCTGTGACCTTTCCAACTGGTTTCCGACAAGCAAAGTCAAAGGGGGAAGTTAGATTTATTTAATGACCATGCAATTCAATTAACAAGTGCAGTGATTCACTTAACAACCATGGCAAAAAGGTTGTAAAATTGGGTGTGACTCACTCAACCACCACCTTGCTTAGCAACAGAAATTCTGGTCCTGATTGTGGTCATAAGGCAAGGACTACCTGTACTTGCACTGTGACATACTTGGAAGCACTGATCCCATCTCAAGGGCCTTGGAATGAAGCGTTTCTTGTGCACAATATCCCTTCCCAAACCTGGCAGATAGGAAAGACTATTTTTATCAAACATGCATATTATGACATCCCACCACCACCACCTCTATCAAAAGCCAGGTATACCCATTGATAATTCACGCAGTTTTGAAAAGCCAAGCTCATTATTAGGCCATTCAAAAAACAAAACAAAACAACCATCCTCACATTATTTCTCTAGCTTTATTAACATGTTTGGCAAAAACCCAACATATCAACTCTACATCATTAACAGAAAAATGAAAATAAGCATCATCTCTGAAGGAACAACAGTTGTTTTGGTGTTGGAAGGACATGGAAGAGAAAGGATATAACCCAAAACAATGCCTTGGTGGCCAGGGCATGTATTCAGGTTAAGAAAGAGATTTTTGGTTTTTCCCTTCTCTTTCTCTTCTGGGACAAACCTGAAAGATTATTAGAATCTATTAATGAGAATCCAGAGAAGAGATGTTTCATTTTGGCCTCTGACTTGGTTTAGTAAGCAATTCAAGCCTTCTTGGTCTTTGAATTAACTAAAGAGTGAGAAAAAGGAGAGCTGATTGTCCTTGAAAACAGAAGATTGGCAAAATATACACTGGCTTTGAACACTTTCATGAGATTCTTTCAGAACCAGGTTAAAAAACCCAGCTCTCACAGAAACTTAATACTCTGGGGTTGTTCATCTCCCCAGTTAAAAACTGTTCCCTTTCCCATGTCACTGCAACCCAAGTCTTGCTCTCTTGAATTACAACCGGGAAGCACCTCTACTATTGTTTGGGGAGATCTACCATCCTTATTTCTGCCTGTGCTTCCATTTGCCCACTACATCCCATCTTGTGACCCTTCCTTGCAGGACCCACATCAACAGGGAAGAGCAACCCAGAGTTTCTATGCTCATGAGGAAAGAAACAGGGCTTTAAAAAAGCATGAAACTAAGCAAAATGGCGATTACGCATTATTTATCAAATACTTTCACGCCAATTCCCCTTCTCACAAATGGTTGGGTTATGACTTGGGTGTATTTTCTGAAAGATCTCCCTGAAGATAGCGATCGATTCCATCTCGCTCCTTCTCTTTCTTTGATAGGACCACGTTAAAAAACCTTAATAAAAGACAGGGTGAGCTCTGTAACCATATCAAAAAAGTCCAGCATCTGTGGGTGGGGAAACAGATGGGAGACTAAACCTGAAACAGAGTCCTTCTAAATGAAAGAAAGGGGCATTTTTAAAAAAATAACCTTATCACAGTAAACAATCCATCACTGGAGGATGAGGGAATAGGTGGGAGGTGAGAAGAAACACACTGCTGAATCAGTAATAGGGACGCCGCGGATTGTTCTGTGAGGAGAAAAGAAAAAGACAAAATCAACAAAAAGTCAGCAGAATCTGAGACTCCAACCCAAGGACTTCCCTTGAGGTGATCATACCAGTGTTTGACCTCACATGGGGTTTTGTTCATGGTTCAAAAGATTGGATAAAGCAGCCGTGAGATTTTAATCCTGTAGGCTTAGCATATAGCATCAGTTCTGGTATATTCAGTTAACATGCTTAAACAACTTACACCCTAATGCAGATTTGTCCAACCATGGCAACTTTAATATGCATGGACTTCAACTCCCAGAATTCTTCAGCCAGAGTAGCTGTCTGAGTTGTCTGCGAAGTCAATGATGCTACAAATCACCAGTTGCTGGACAAACTAACTTAAAAGCAATCCAAGAGGGAATCCTGACAGTCTTAAATTCTGCTGGCATCCCTCCCATCACCATTTTTCTGACGGGAAAGGCGTCCCAAAGAACCAAGGAGTACCCCAATCTATCTGCCCTACTGCTTTATGCTAGGTTAAGTGCACACAGTATAGAATTTCACCTTGAAGGCAGACATCCTGGGAAAGAAGGAGAGCCTTTCAAGTACCAAGTTAGATGGGGCACTGCATTTCATGTATTTGAATTTCCACTGGGAACAGGTATTAGGACAAGAAACATATAGATAGTCCTTGACTCGCAACCATCCGTTTAGCGACTGTTTGAAGTTACAATGGCACTGGAAAAAAGTGACTTATTACCTGTCCTTGCACTTACAACCATCACAGCATCCCCATGATCACATGGTCATAATTTAGGCACTTGGAAACCAACATGTATTCACAAGGTTGTAGCATCCCACAGTTACGTGATCAGAATTTGTGAGCTTTCCAGTCAGCTTCTGACAAGCAAAATCAATGGGGGAAGCTGGATTTCATGTGCACATTCTTAATGTGCACATGATTCTTAACACCAGTGATTTACTTAACAACCATGGCAAAAAGGTCATAAAATTGGGCATGATTCACTTAATAACCATCTTCCTTTGCAATAGAAATTCTGGTCCCAATTGTGGTCATATATCAAGGACTACCTGAGCAGGAGGCAAGGTTTATTCCAAGGATGGAGAAGAGCAATTGGTGCACAGCCTATTATTTTCAGTTTTGCATTTGTATTTATTTATGTGCATTTATAATTGTTGTTTGCATGTTTTATACTTTTTTCAACTGTTGATATTTTTACTGTCCCCATAGTTAACATGGAATTAATGTTTTCTTAAATATGCAAGAGTAAATAAAGACTGAGCTATAAAGATAGAAAGTTATTGCATGTTGTTCTGAAGATTTATGCTCAAAGGATTTCTCAAATGAGATTTAAATAGCATTATGCTAGCAACAGATTGTGTGAGAATAGAATTAAATCTCTGGAAAAAGAAAACTTAGGTTAGCTGGCTGGCACCATAAGGGGAAGACATCTACTCTGCAATAGATCAGCGTAGATCCCATTAGCTAGATTCTTTCCTAAGAATTTTTACATAGATTCCTTTGCAGAGTAAGTGTACATAGCTTTTTAACTAATTAACCTTGTTTTTATGAACTGCAAAATATTTCTTCTTATAAACTGCTCCAAAGGGTTTTGAAACAAAAATAGAATGTAGTCAATCACTACAGTAAAGTACACAACTCACTCAAATGGTTCCTTCAGTAACTTTTTTTGTACCCAAGGTGACTCAGATCAGGAAACCCCAATGAAAAAAGAAGTTTTCAGAATGCCGTTTTCAGAATGCATCAAAAAATTAAAAGCACATGCCTGCCCTTTTCACAAAGGGATAATCAAATTTATCTTCAACCCACTTCGGATATAAAGCAACAGTATAAACCTCATTTCTGACACTGAAAAAAGGGCCCTGAGAGATGGGCTTCTCACCAGCGGGTTGGGCCGGAATCTATAGGCCAACATCATCCTCTTGCGAAATGCCTCGTACTCATCATCATCCTTGGTCAAATCAGCAGGACGGTCAATTCCAAATCCTGCCCCATTCATGGCTGTCATTCCCCTGGTTTGAAAAGAGCGGTGTTTATTTTTTGCGCACAGATACGAGGAAGCTGCCTTAGATCAGACCTTCTAAGGCAGGGGGGATAACTTTGAGATTTGCTCTTGGAGCTGAAGTAGGGCTACCATACTTTCCAAACCAAGTATGAGAGTGATTATTCTGGAGTGATGAAGATGCTGGACTGGTACCAGGGTGAGGTTCTAGTTTCATCCTCTATGGAAATTCACTGGGTGACTTTGGGCCAGTCACTGTTTCTCAGCCCAGCTATCCCACAGGATTGTTGTGAGGAAAAATAGAAGGGGGAGCTATGTATATCACCCTAAGCAAATTTATGGACTGTGAAATAAAAATCCAACATAATACAGGCAGTCCTCAACTTACAAACAGTTGCTCAGCAACTGTTCAAAGTTACAACTGACCTCTCCAAGGCTATTTACAACCCAGATTCAAAATTCTGATGGCTGCCCCCTTGGTCACATGATTGGATTTTGGGCTCTCAGCAATCAGCTCATATTTATGGCCATTTGCAACATCCCATGGTCACATTAATGTGATTTATGACTTTTTTTTGTCAGAAACTAGTCTTTACTTATGGTTTCTGAGGAAAAAAACACCTATTGTGTACAATGATTTGCTTAATGACTGCCACAAAAAAGGTTGTAAAATCAGGTGCAGCCACATGGTGACCTGCTAAATGACCGGCATGACTTATGACCATGAATCCTGGCTCAATTATGGTCATAAGTCAAGGACTACCTATACGTATATTTTAAAAAGTTTTTTTTTCTACACTAGGATGCCTTGTCTTACCAAGTCAGAACCTGTGACTGCCAGGTCCACCCCACTTATGAGCCAGTTTATCCCCCACTTCCTTTTAAAAGAACACTCATAGTGACTCACGTATGAGAAGGGAATAGCAGGTCATTTTTTCCAAGGAAATCCTCTGGAATGACCACTGACAGCCAAACTCAAGACAGTGCACAAAAGACATGTGACACTACCTCTGGCTTCTTCCTATCTGTTCAAAGAAGCAAACAAAAATTCTTCTCCTTGACAATGTCATTGAGTCTGGCTACATGGGGGTTGCAGGGAGGAAAAAGAGATGCTCATCTTCTCCTCTCTCCTATCTGCTGAAACCTCCCTGATTCTCAACTTTATAGAACCTTGGCAACTTTAAGATGTGTGGACTTCAACTCCTAGAATTCCTCAGCCAGCATAGCTGATTTCGGAGTTGAAATCCACACATCTTAAATTTGCTAATTTAATGCCTATTCTAGAACAAAACATCTACAAACAAACATCACACCACTCTGAAACTGCCAAGCATCCCCCTGGAAGTAGTCCCCACCAATTCAATCCAATTGCCATCAGAAAACATATGCTGATGAAGTTGTATAAAAAAACTACGCTTTATTTTATTGATTTTCTAATTGTCCCCTTTCTAGATTGATCTAAAATGTTTTAAATCTTAGTTTTTTAGCTTGTTAGCTGTTTGGTATGTTGAGTGTGATTATTTCAAAGAAAGAAATAACAAAAGAGGGATCAAACACCTACTTGTTAACAGGAGCTTTGATACCCTGACCATCGCTTCCCAGACCATCACCTTCCTTCCAGCCCATTTTCATCAGCATCTGGTAACCAATGTTTTCCACTGTCAATTTAAATTCCTTATATTCAGAGTAATCAGGCTCACGGCCTTCCTGTAGAGGAAGAAAAAAAATATTTTAAATAGAAATCATGCATGAGAGTCTGCTTCAAAACATGGAAATTTCTAGGTCAGTGTTTCTCAGCCTTGGCAACTTGAAGAGGTGTGGAAATTCCTAGAATGGCTGGTTGGGGAATTCTGGGAGTTGAAGTCTACGACTCTTCAAGTTGCCAAGGTGAAGAAACACTGCACCAGGCTGCCATTGTGGCTGGCAGATATGTACCCTCCATGGTTCGGTCCCCTTTCAACGGCCATCTGGGCCAACACCACTAGTCTCAGGGCAGCAAGTCTCATAAAAGTGTGAATAATGCTTCCTTTTGTGTGTCCTTTTTATCTCAAGCTTTTTGGACAATCCTTCCATTCTATTACTATAAGAGAAGGAATATGAAAAAGTACTATTCAAAGAATATTTTACAGTTGAAGTCAGAAGTTTACATACATCCAGCCAAATAAATTCAAACTCAGTTTTCCACAATTCTTGACATTTAATCCTAGTAAATATTCTGTTTTAAGTCAATTGGGATCTCTACTTCATTGTCATAATGTGAAATAGCAGAATTATTGTAGAGAAAAAGATTTACTTTAGCCTTTATTCTATTCATCACATTCAGAAATTCATATTTCTGAATTTGAAATATTCCTAATGTGAAAGGGCTCTTTGGAGCTCAAAGCTGTTCCAACTGTACTACAAGTATTTTAAGCTTCAACTGGTTCTCTTTTGTGTTGAATGTCAACTTACTTTGAGCAAAAAATATTTTTATTTAAATGTTTTGCTTATCATTTATACCCATTTGTTTATTCATGCCAATCTCTTTTTGCAAACAGGACACACTGAGCCTCCTCCTCCTTTGAGAAACATTCAGTCAGTATGCGTATATATAAGCTGCTCTAAAGAGAAGAGCACAAAGCAATTTACCTTCAGAGCTTTGAAGGTTTCCATGAACTTCTCTAGTTCATCAGGTGGCAAAAAGTCGCCAATGAAATGTTTTCCCCGGCCCATCTGAGTCAGCTGCTCCGCCCATTCTGAAAGAGGAGGTAGAACAGAACTACTTCTCAGAAAGATTCTGTCGGAAGAACATACAGAATCAATATACACAAGATCCATGTATTTGCTGAGGTCAGCAACTTTACAATGTGCCCCAGAGAAACTGTTTATAACATCCATAACTCCAGGCACATGGCTTATAATTAAGAATGGGCAGGAAGTTGATGTGCTACAGCAGTCTTTCTCATCCCTAGCAACCTGAAGATGTGTGGACTTCAACTCCCAGAATTCCCCAAACAGCATGGGGGAGGAAGATCACAACTGGTGGAATAAGGGATTTTCCTTTTGCATCAGATGCTCTGAGGTGGAAGCTTTACAGGGAGAGAGTGTCAACCTTGAAATAAAGAGGAATTAGGAAGGATCTCTTCTGAGCCTCTTGCCCCATTTACAATCCTGTGGCAGGCTAAAGGCTGGTTTGTACTTCTCCACAGCTGCATGTATACAAACATACATATCTGATGTTAGGAAACAGTTGCACAGCTGTCCCATTCATACTTCTGTGAACATTAACCTTCCAGCTAGGGGGCACTCAAACAACAAAGTTGTCTTCTACCTGCTTCCCAGCAGGATCAACCAATCAATGTGCAGGATGCGCACCACTGCACAATGTGCAGTTGAGATCAGGGAGGTATGCACATTCTACCATACGCAACCATCTACAACTTATGCTTACCCAAAAACCCCTGTGCAGCTTAGGTATGCATTGACGCCTATGCACAGTTGCAGAGAAGTATAAATCAGCCTTAAACTGTCTTTTATCTGACTGTTCCCTGTGCTGCTTCTCGTTGCTCTGTCTCCCAAGGTCATTCTCATATATCACCAGAGTTTTAATTTTCACAATTAGCTTTTCTGTGATTAGATTATCTGTTTTTTTTTTCAGGGAATTTTGTTAAACATTTGAAAGCCATCTTATGCATGGATGGGCTTATCCATAAATGTATACAGGATAAATGGGTGCTAATATTGCCATTTATATGCAAATATGAGCCCACTGCACCTAGGACAAACCCAATTTGGAGGACACATTTTGGCACCTAAAATTCTCAGCTTATTCACAAGTCTATATGGCAATCTTCCAGATGTGCTGTGGCTCAAAATCCCAGAGAGCCATACTGGCTACAGAATCCTCTGAGGTGCAGTCCAAGTCTTACTGGAAAGTGACAATGGGAAACAGCTGACATAGACAACACTGAGCAGGAAGAACTTCTATTCCAACCTGGTTTAAGGGTCTATTTTAATATCTTATAATGCAGGAATTCATATCATTTTAAAAACCCATTACAATATTTAAAAGATATAGATTCTGAGAATTACAATAAGTTGACTTGTCCAGTTCTCGCAACAGAATAGATGTGGACTTCCACCATTTTTACTTGGATTATTTTTTTTCAATGCATGTTTCAAATTTATTGAATTTCTATAAAGGTAGTCCTTGACTTGCAACTGTTTCAAGTTACAACAGATCTCCCAGAGCTACTTATGTCCCAAATTCAAAATTCTGACAGTTTCATGATTACATTCTGGGCACTTGATAACTGCCCTGCATTTACAACTATTTGCAGTGTCCTACGGTCACATAATTTGTTGCCAGAAACCAGAATTTACTTTTGATTTCTGATAAAAAAAACTCCCATTGGGAATAATGGATTCATTTTACAACCAGGGAGTTTGCTTAACGTCTACCACAAAAAAGGTTATAAAATTGGGAATGTCACATGGTGATCCACTTAACAATTGGCACAATTTATAACTATAATTCTGGGCTCAAGTCCAGTCATAAGGACTATTGTATTGCTTAGATCAAGATGAATGAGAAGTTTTCCTGCTTCCCCTCTAAGTACTTACCACGTGTTTTGTCCATCTCCATGCGCCTCAGCTGGTGCTCCCATGTGCCCAGCTCATTGTCGATTTCCTCATCACTGTCGTAGCCAGACTGGTGCTCTTTAATAGTCTTCTCCCACATGATCTGCATCTCCTGCATGGCCTGCTTGTGCTTCATGATCATGTCATACATTTGCTGCATCTGTCAGTGGGGAGTTTGTATTCTCACTTAAAAAACATAGCAGCCAGTCCCAGCCATAGGCCGCCATTGGCAATTAAACCACTGAAGCCCTCTAAGGCTCCCACCAGCTTCCCTTGGAATGGGCTAAATGGGATCTGTTCAAAACAGGGAAGTGCTTCTTCAATAGAATACTTGAAAGGCTTGAAAGGACATGCTTTGCCTTGGAAAATATCAATTCCTCCATTACTTTACCATTCCTATCAGGAAGCAAACTGAGAACAGAAGGAATTTATCCTGAGGATTTGAACTGCAGAGGGCAGCAAAATTATTTGCCTCCCTTTGCTGCAAGATGATGTGGAAGGTACAAGGCCTGAACTGGCAACTTCCTCTGTAGGAATGGGGATTCTGATGCCTTTATTTATTTATTAAATTTATCTGCCACTCCACTTGCTACAAGCTTCAGGAAGGATTTATCTCTTACTGCAGTGTTTCTCAATCTTGACAATTTTAAGATGGCTGGCTGGAGAATTCTGGGAATTGAATTCCACACATCTTAAAGTTGCCAAGATTGAGGAACACTATCTTACTGAATCTCCTCAACACGTAGCAGATTACCTTCAGCTTACATGAGCCTTGTAGCAAACCATGTTAAGAAGCAATGCCTTTGTTTCTGCATCACTCAAATCCTTCCCACATAGAAGGAAGATGTCCTAATTAGCCCCCATCTACAATTCCTTACTTTGCAGAACCAGAAAGAAGCTAGATAGAAGCTACCTAAATCTTCCGGAACACAGGCTACAATCTCTTCATATAATATGCCAGTTTGTTGAATAAATTATAATTGTTTGCATTTGTACAATACAGTAAGCCACAACCATATTACATATCAAAACCACTAGGTCTGCATAATATACTAAGGCAAAACATGTGTAAACCTAGTGTACAAGACCCGATGATACAATGGAATAGTATTTGGCTAATATAGCCAGGATAGAGAACTTCTGTGTTTTCTTGGCTTGCAGAATTCTGTTACTGTAGCTATTCTAATTAAAGTAGCTTCAGGTCTACACAGTCTTTATTTCTTAGTCTGGTCTAATTTAGAGGCTGACATCAATCTTGCAAGTCGGAATGTGTTTCCTTTCCTCCCCTTTTACCTTCATATTAAGGAGGGTGCATGGGATTTGTCTGAAGCAATTCCATAAATTCTTGGTTTGGATTCAAGCCTAGTTTACTTGATTGTTACCTTGGTAATGGATCCTCCTTCTGTCCTTCAAAGCCATCCTCTTTACTCACTACACACACACACATGCACACATACATAGAAAAGGTGATGAACATGCCTAATACCCCTTACTTACTCCTGTTTTCCCTATAAGTGAGGGACATGTGAAGTGAATTGAGCTGAGACAGAGTGACTAGCACAAGAGCACTCAGCTGGCTTTCATGCCTAAAGTGGGACTAAAACTCACAGATTCCTGGCTTCTAGCCTGGTGCGTTAACCACTATAGAGAAAACAGGATGGCAGCAACAGAAACACAAAAGCTAAAAAATGCAGCGGCACCAACACAAACACACCAGAGCAGTGACTTTATTTTACCTCTTGTTGCTCCTTCAGCTGCTTCTTCTGAGCATCTGACAGCTCCGTCACACCCACTAATCCAACTGGCTTCCCCTTTTCATAGCCAAGTCCCTTGAGGTCCTGGACTAGATAGAAGACAACAATTAGAAGAATTAACTTGCTCCTGCATTGCATCTCTCACTCCAATTACTGTTGCTGAAAACTACCCTATCCTCTATGGTAGGCTAACATCTCTAATCCAGCTCATGAATCAGCATTTTAGCCACAAAGTTCTAGAAAAATGATTCTCGCCCTTCTTCGGTTGTTCTTGAATGTGGCGCACAGCTACCATGAGGATGTGTGCTCATAATAATCAAGTAAGGTCTTCTTTTTTCCTAAAGGAGCAACTACATAGCTTTCTGGGAGAACAAAACATTAGACATGTCAGTGCAAAAGCAGATTTCACTGATGGCACAGCCCCCAGTTGATGAAAGCCCAGTGAATTCAAGGACATATTTCTGGGAAGGCACATATATGTACTTTGAAAGGCTACAAATGTTTGTATGTAGAGCAATCTGCAATTTTTTTCCAGACACTCTGAGTGTCTTGCCAGGGGCTGCATTCCAGAAAATGAGCAGAAAACCAAAACTAAGAATATATACAGTGGGGCAAAAAAGTATTTAGTCAGCCACCAATTGTGCAAGTTCTCCCACTTAAAAAGATGAGAGAGG
>JANHZU010002074.1:110509-137993 GCA_032468055.1 Acrochordus granulatus | reverse complement strand
ATTGAACAAAGAATCATGACATTTTTACATATTTGTCAGTCCTTGCAGCATTGCTTTCTATAGGAATGTGAAAATCCTATAGGGTTTCTCGACATGAAGTTTTTCTACTTCATATATCAAAATACAAGATCATTCTAAAGTGATTAGAGATTTCACTGAATACCTAAAGGGCAAGACTCTCTCACTTTTTTTTAGATATTAAGGTTTTGATTACTATCTCTTACTAAATGTTCTAGTTTTCTCATTCAGCTTCCGTTGCTGCTTCATATCTTTTGTCTGGATTGGATGCAATTACATCTTTTTACAAAGAGAAATAAGTGCAAGTAGTCTTCAGCTTAGAACCACAATTGGGACCAGAATTGCTGTTGTTAGGAAGTTAAGTGAGTTATGCCTGATTTTACAACCTTTTTGCCACAGTTTTTAAGGGAATCACTGCAATTTTTAAATGAATTGTCCAGTCATTAAGCAAATCCAGCTTCCCTCTTTGATCTTGCTTGTTGGAAGTTGTCTGGGAAGGTCACAAATGGTGATCACTTGACACAGCAACCATTGTAAATACATGCTGGTTGCCAAGTGCCTGAATTTTGATCACATGACTGTAGAGATGCTACAATGGTTAAAAGTGTGTGGATTGGTCATAAAATTATCTTTTTCAGTGCCTTCAGTGGGAATGGATGTAAGTAAAGTACTTTCTGTACCACTGAGAAATCTATTTCCTGCTTCTTTTGCAGCTCATTGTGAATCCCCTTTCCAGTTTTCTAAAGGATGAGGCAAGGGGTTTAAGAGGAGAGAGTTCACAATTTTGTACATATTTCTGCTTCCATAATAGTGGGTCTCACTGTACATCTCATGTTTCTACTTCTTCTAATAACTTGGGTTTCAGGTATATATTGCATGCATGATTTTGTAATTATCTTCCCTGCAGTTCCCTTTACCAGAGATTTCACTCAGTTTTCCTTAGTGGTTATTAGATGTCAGAAATTCACAGCTACTATTCATTGTTTCTAATTTGCTTTTTCCTTATCTCATTTTAGCATTTGCCGGCTTTCTGCAACTGAGCATAATCAAATTGTTCTGCATAATTTTTCAGTAAATAAAATCAATAATACATTGTTACTTGCTTTTAAGAGCTAACTTCTGACCTTGCTTTCTATGGGATGTAGTTTTAGAACAGCCTAAAACAAATTTATACAGTCACACTGAATTTGTCTAATATAATGCCCAATTAAAACCTGGCAAGATTTGTTAGCAGGATAAAAAGATTTCTATAGTATAGATAATAAGATTTTCAGAATATCATGTTTTATTATAATTGCTGTTATACATGGACTAGTTATATGTTTGTTAAAAAGAAAGTCTTTGTGATTGCTGCGTACCCTGCACATTTCCTTTGGCAATCTTATTAGAATCAATACTTGTCAAATTGTTATCTTACCAATTTAAACTATGGATATATCTTCCACATATACCTGGGGCTGTACTTTGTAAGGGCTCAACAGTCTTAAAAAGAAAGAAAGAAAGTTTTTTGACTATTTCTGTGAAAGGAGTCTAGTTCTGAAGGATATTTTGGTCTTCTCTAACAGGGTTCTGGAGTAATTTATTATAATAATAGATTCTAGTATATGTCATGTACCATTCTAGGAGAAATTCATTGATCTTCCTGTTTTGTGTCCAGTAATGAAAATATCAATCAGTGAAGGTTCATGACTGTTTATAAAACAGAACTGGCACAATGTCTACTTTATTTGAAGAAAACAGAAGATGGCAAGTAATACTAAGATGAAATACTATCTTTTCTGAAGAATTAACAAAGGGGAACCACAATGTTCTCCAGGGAATTATAAGATTGGCTAAAGAGCAGAGGTTTCAAATAAATAAAAAAAATGTTAAAACAGAAATGCAGTATGTTTTTAGATATTATTTTAAATCATGAGAAGCAAAAGTCAAGGCACAGTCATTTTTGTAGTCTAAGGAATAAATCATGTGAACGCCTTTGTTTTTGTTTTCTATTTAAGTACTAATAAATCAAAATTCCTATTAGAAGCATTATTAAATATATATTCAGGTTTGGAGAAGAGAAGAGAATGTAGAAGAGAAGGCTTAGGGGAAACATGATAGCAGTCTTCTAATACTTGAAAGGCTGTCAGAAGGAAGACGGCACTGATTTATTCTTCATAGCACCTGAAGGCAGAATAAAAGTAATGGGTGGTAGTTTGTTAGAGGAAGGAACTACCTGGAAATAAGGAGGAACTTCCTCACAGTGAGAACGATTAATCAGTGGAACAGCTTGCCTCCTTGAGTGCAAGCTTGCCTCCTTGGGTGCTCCATTGCTGGAGGTTTTCAAGAAAAGATTGGACAACCATTTGTCCAGGATGGTATAAGGACTCCTTCCATGGGCAAGGAGACCTTGGGCTTTCCAAAGATCCCTTCCAGCCTTATAATTCTTTGAAATCAAATAATCTAAGTATTAAGCAATATATCTAATTTGTTTGATTTTAATAATGATTTTAAAAGCAGCCCTTTTAAATCCTCCTATCTTATATGTTACTCTTCTTAAAGATATCATCTATATA
The DNA here is from genome assembly GCA_032468055.1 of Acrochordus granulatus. Lineage (NCBI taxonomy): Eukaryota > Metazoa > Chordata > Lepidosauria > Squamata > Acrochordidae > Acrochordus > Acrochordus granulatus. The sequence goes on along the minus strand of JANHZU010002074.1, from coordinate 135,420 downwards.
TTGATTTCTTTTGAGTAGTGATTATTTTTTTTTAAAAAATTAAAGGTGCGGTGGCTCAAGTGATTAAAAGCATGGCTTATTGGCTGGAAAGTCGGCTGCCTGAGTTCAAGACCCGGTGTTGCCATGAAGCAGGGCAGGCTTCTGCTGTTTCACCTCAGCTCCCACCTACCTAGCGGTTTGAAAGCACGCAAGCGCGAATAGATGAATAAGTACCGCCCCTTCTAGTGGGAAGGTAACAATGTCCGTGTGCCTTTGGCATCTAGTCAGGCTGGCCACATGGCCATGGAAGCATCCCAGGTCAACGCTGGATCTTTGGCTTGGAAACGGGGATGAGCACCACGCCCTAGAGTTGGTCACGACTGGCAGGATCACCTTTACATTTTTATATATTGATTTCTTTTGAGTAGTGATTATTTTTTTAAAAAAATTAATGCATGCTTGCCAGGAGAGTATTTTGGCCAATAGGTGAAGATAAAGAGTACATCTTTGGTTAATGATAATGAATAAGAAATGTCATCTGAAAAATGGACTCTGAAGAACATCATTTTAATTTTACTGTATTCCTCTGATTATATCACAGCTGATCCTAATGCAGTTTTTTTTTCTAGTATTTTTCTTTTCCCAGTATTAGATTTTAAAATTGCTACTATTTTGTTCTTCCATTTACTGAGATACAATGGAACCTTGGATTGCGAGCATAATTTGTTCTGGAAGAGTGTCTTAATCCAAAATGCTCGTATACCAAAGCAAATTTTCTCACAGGAAATTATGGAAAGTCAGATGATCTGTTCCACACACCCAAAAATATTCATATAAAATCATTTTCAATGGTTTATATAGAAATGATTGTCCCTAATATCTGAAACAAATAATGATTAATACACAATATAAAGTAGATATAAAACAAATTAACCAGCATTTTACTTTTGCTAGAAGATTTTGAGGCAGGGGTCCCCAAGGGACTGATCCAAACCGGGCAGAGAATAACGCCTGTGGTTCAATTTGGGTGATATTTTTGATGGTCCCTCAGTTTATGGAAGAGGATTTCCATCAAGCCTTGAGTTCTTTTCTCTCTTGTTTCTGTACAGTTCTCAGGAAGTTTATCTGGCCTTTCCTGGGAGGGGTGTGCTGCCTTTAGTGCTAATCTTATCGCCTTGCTCCTTCCCGAGCAGATGCAATGGATCCACTCTGAGGCAGATTCTGGCAATCAGCTGCTGCTCGGCTGGCTGCTGTCTTGGCAGCCCCTGTTGGATCGGGTGGATCCGCTGCCGCCGCTCGAGGGCAAAACCACCTTTTTCCTTTTCTCTTAACGTCTTTCCTGTGGTTTGGAAATGTTTCTTATCATTATAACCTGCCTATGTGCTATGAGAGGGGGAGAAGAGACTGGTAGGAGATGGACAGGCTAGATGGTGCTGTGCAAGGAGGGCTGTGTGTGACAGGGAAGACGGAGGGTCAGTCTTTTTACACTTTGAAAAGAGTCATGGCTGGTGTGAGGGAGATGAGAGGGAGAAGAGGAGAAGGAGGATTATTGTTTGGAAGGAGAATCTACTGGTTTCACTTAATTTACGCTTTTTACGCAGTGGGAGAGAAGAACCATCGGCTCAGTTGTGAGATTTCCTGCGTGAGCTCATCTTGCAAGTTTTCACTCATTAACCAAGTTAAATTTTATTAAAAATTTTTGCTCTTGCAAAACATTCGTTAACCATGTGACTCGCAATCCAAAGTTCTACTGTATATTGCTTTAACATATGAAGTCTTGGTTTGATTTCCTTATTCATATATAGCATCAGTGAAAAGTAGATTTTGAACTTCTAGATCAACATTTCTCAACCTCAACAGCTTTTAAGATGTGGCCTTCAACTTCCAGAATCCTCTAATCAACATACTGGCTGGGAATTTTAGGAGTTGAAGTCTACACATCTTCAAGTTGCTGAGATTAAGAAAAATTGATTTAGACTATTGATAGACTTCCAGTGAAACAAGAGCAACAGCATTTTGTTAATCCACACATAATTTCAAAATGTATAATTACTCTGCCTATATTTCAATATTAATTCAAACACATGAAAACTTCCGAGAAATTTTAAAATGTTATAGAGAGCTTTAGAGAGACAGCCATGAAAAAATAAACTTGCCTTTTGAGTTGGAACATTTAAAATTCCATGGATTTAAGATTTGGGAAAGCCATTTTTACTAGTAGTGCTGAACTAAGCAGATCTCAAATTAATTTTGACAAATATATTTTATATATTTGTGGATTAATAGGTTACATTAATCCATTATTAATGTGTGGATTAATTATGGTTACATCTATTAAAGGGTGGGCAATTTTGTAGTGGCTGGAGGCTACATATAATTGCTTCAGAGAAAAGGTGACTGCAATGGCTTTATAAAATGTGTGGGGCTCCACACCTTGCACTTAATTTTACAAATAACTTTCCTGGGTTTTTTGGAAATTTGTTTTTGGGCCAATTTGAAATTATCTATGCAACTTGAAGACTTTACAATTCATACATACTTTGTTTTGGAATCCTGGGTAATCACACTCCTGGTTTTGAGCAATTATGCCATCAGCTTTTAACAGTACAATCTGAGAAGTCCTTCTAAGCCACAATAATGTGTAAATTGTCTTCTCATATCCTAAACAATCCTGACAATAACAAAGATAGATCTCAAGGACTGAATCATAGTTAATGTTAGTTAGGTCTTTGAAACTTATAAGTTGTATAAACTTATAAGTTGTATAAACTTGTATACTGTAGTACACTACAGTACAGAATTGTGTTGCATAAATCAGAAGTATGTTTCCATGGCATGAAAAGTATAAGTCATATTAACTTTGGTGTTGCACATACAGAACCACTGAGAAAAAAGCCTTCTTTGAACTGTAGCTGATTTTCACTTATTCCTGTTCTAATTAGGCTGTCTTTATTTTTGATGTTATTGTATTTTTTAAGTGTGTTCTTTAGGATTATCTTTAAATGATGAAAAGCAAAGTTACCACAGTACTTGGGACTTAGAAATAACTCTCCTCCTCACACTTTATAGTAGCTTTTTTCTTTATTTGAGAAGTTAAATATGTGCTTAGTGGTATATTCTAAAATTTAAGTCATTTCTTTCTTCATTCCTTTCTTCTATATAGCTGCTCCTCATGGAGAGGAAACTGCAGGAAGTGCATCCACTGCTCACACTTTGTGGGCAGATAGTTGAGAACTGGCAGGGGAATCCCATCCAGAAAGAGTCATTGCGGGTGTTTTTCTTGGTACTGCAAGTGACGCATTACTTGGATGCTGGTCAGGTCAGTTGAAACAGTTCAGGTGATCTTCTGTAATAGAATGTTAATGCTCAAAGTATAATACAGGTAATCCTCAACTCACAACTGTAATGGAGCCTACCCATTTGGTCTTAAGTTGTGATGGTCATAAAGTGGGTCACCCATGTGACTGACCCAGTTTTATGTCCTTTTTTTTACGGCGGTTGTAAAGTGACTGCCATGGTCCTTAAATGAGTTACAACCACAACTGAGCCTGAAAATCCAGTCATAAGTTGTTGGAGTTGTAAATCAAGGCATCCACGTGGCTGGATCTTTTTTATTTTTTTCATGGCAATCATTAACCAAATCACCACAGTTGTTAAGCAAACTGCATGACCATTAAGCAAACCAATTATTCCTAATTGATTTTTTTGCTGGATAACAGCAAAAAATGTTGCAAATCACAATCAGGTAACCATGGGATGCTGCAAACAGTCATAGAGGTGAGCTGGTTGCCAGGCACTCAAATACAGTCACATCATGGGGGTGGGGGAAGTGCACATTTTACTATGGCTGGAAGTACTTTATGGACCATGAAACACCTGTTCTGAGGCCATTGTAACTCCAAACAGTTGTAAAACAAACAGCTTTAAGTCAAGGACTATTGTAAAATAAAATTGCAAAGTGAATATATGAAGGAACAATGACTGGAAGAAGATCAAAAAATTAATGGGTGACTGGAGTTGATGAGCTCCTGAAAAGAACAGGGGTGAGGAGTTTAAATAACAATATATGAAGCAGCGTATGACCATGATGGAAGCATCATTGTTTATTAAGGTTATGTATTGAAATTGCGTACCACCTATTGCTCGTGAGTGAGTTGCAAGGAACGAGAGGCAGGGAGAGGTATAATGAATGGGGTCAGAATAAACTAGATTTAATTAGATGCAGTTTCTCTCCTTTGTTTCTGTGCTTTACATAAAGTTACTTTCCTTATAATGAGTATATCTGTATATATGACTCCACTTTTATTATAAACCTGAAAGCATCCAGATTAGGGAGGTAAATCCAATCTCCAATTGGATTCTTTAGAAAAACTTATCCCAAACTGGCTGTACCCTTAAAAATGAAAGAAGATGATACACTGCTTTAAAACACTTTGTTGATGCCTAGTATGAACCTAGTAAAATACAATGCAGAAAGAATCCTCAGTCATCCAGATAATAAAATAAATCTGGAGGCTTGTAAATCTTGTCAACTGGACTTTAATTTTTGATGTTAAGGTTAAGCTTTCAAGTTCATTGCAAAGTCTTCATTAAAACCAATTAAAAATAGGAGAAAGAAGGTGTCCATAGATGTAAAATAGAGTTAACACTATCCCCCATTGCTCTTCACAAGAAAGAGGAAGGGGCAAGGTAAAACATTCACAGGCCTATGTGGTTTAAAGGAGCAGGCAGACTTAGCATTCTCCTGTAGCAAACAATTACAAAATATGGAAATTGCTAATTAAATACTGTTGATTCTTGATATGGATCTTTGAGTGAGTTTCTACTAAGAGAGGTTTCTCTTGAGTTCTATGAAGTGAATGTAAGCTCTATGGCAGAAGTGTCCCACTCTGAAAATTTAAGATGTGTGGATTTCAACTTCCTCAGCCAGTTATGAATTCTGTGAGTTGAAGTCCACACATCTTAAAGTTGCCAATGTTGGACACCCCTGCTTTACAGGAATCTTCAGGGATCTGTAGGGTTCTATAAAGACCTTTGGAGAAGACAAACTGAGAAGTGAACAACAATCATCAAGATGTGTGTGGTTGATCTGGGAACTGCGATGCCTTTGATTTAGATGTTGTGTTTGGTTTGGCTTTGTTGAGGCGGCTTTTCTTTTCCCCAGGTGAAGAGTGTCAAGCCATGCCTAAAGCAGCTACAACAGTGCATCCAGACCATCTCAACTCTTCACGATGATGAAATCCTGCCCAGCAACCCTGCAGACCTTTTTCACTGGCTACCCAAGGAGCACATGTGTGTGCTAGTTTACCTGGTGAGTTGCTGCGTTTTATCCATATGGCTCCAAAAATTTGATCTTGGTAAAACAAGCTGTGCAAGTTTGGCTGCACTGATCCAGCTAACAGGGGTTAGCAGTGGCTTTTCAGGATCAGGGGCTAAAGAAGAAGTCTTTTACACATACAGAAGAAGCTTTCTGTTTCTCCTTTAAGATTATCATGCAATATTCCAACTATAGTTGCAGTATGGGCATGTGTGCCTACATTACTAGCTTCCCTTTAAATTGCCATGGATGATTTTTTTTGGTTTACAATATATTCCAAAGAACTCATGCCTTGTGTTTAATCATCAACATTTCTAGGCAACAGGTGGTGGGAAAGGCCTCATTGTGTGGCTTTGAAGAGCCACCATTCATATTAATAGACAATACTGATCTGAATGGACTCAGAATATGGCAACACCACAGGTTTCCCAAGAGCATCATAACTCATTGGTGGAGTCCTTTTTTTGTATGCAGAAATGTCCCAGTTTTAGTCTTTGGACCTTTAGCTGGCAGAGAGTCTAGTAGTGGATCTCAGACATAGTTTTTTCTTCTGGAAACTTTGAGGAGGTTCAGGACATACAATTAGGTATGTCAGCATTGGCTAGATGATCCAATGGTCAGGAATCCTGAAAAAAGAGTGGTTTGGAAACCAATTTTGGATTTTCTGTTTGAAAACTGAAAGAAATGAAATTTTATCCTTGGGTTTTGATGACTAGAACTGTTTTTGACATAGTATATACTGTGTGCTATGGTTGACTCTAATTCAAAGAGTCATTGTATTTCATGTTGTATCTGTATTGAAGAAAGTCAGGAGTTACTTTTTTATAGCTTTTTTCTTTTCCTGTCCGCATTCTCCAATTTTGCTGTTTCTCTGTTTCCTGCTTTTTCTCTTTAAACCTTTATTTTTGTTTATTGTATTTATATTCTTTGAAATTCAATAAAGTTTTTTATTAAAGAAGATCCTGAAATATTAGAAAGGGCATAGATTTCTGTGCCTTTTATAAATTAATTACATCTTTAGGAAGTAGGCTTTCTAAATGAGGATAATTTGGCAGTGCCATGTGCTCTGTTTTAACAAAGATGAATGTGCCCATTTTAATGGCACAGGTGTTGTATCAGCAGGGTGTTCATAGTGTTGTTAACTGCATGTTTTATCATTTAGAACCATGTCCTATCATCATTTTTTTATGTAAAATAGTAATGTTAATTTGCAGCAGGGAGAATGTGAAGCAGTTTGTTTCAGGATTGTGAAATGATCTACCAAACAAATTGGTCTTTTTTTTGCCAGGTGACTGTGATGCACTCCATGCAGGCTGGATATTTGGAGAAGGCCCAGAAATACACTGACAAAGCCTTGATGCAGCTAGAGAAACTCAAAAGTGAGCAGAGTAAACTTCTTTGGTGTGTGTCTTCACAGAGATTCTGTTCTTGAATGCTCCACATGCATGCTTCATTTCCCTGTCTTCTATTGTTGCTGTTTTAGGATACCAGGGTCCTTTTTCAAGACCAGTGATAGATCACCATCTGAGTACCAGAAATACTCTTTTTGTTTTTGGTTGTGCTTCCTTCGATGTTGCTTAGTCATCCAAGATCTTTTCTGAACTCAAGGAATAGAATCAATATCACTTTTGCTTTTCAACTTAGAAATGCCAGAAAAAAAATTACCTGATTCTTTTGGCAGGATCTTTTAGCATATTTCTTTTTCCCTATAGTGAGGGAGAGTAGAATGGAGGGTGTTTTTGCAAGACTGAAGTTTTAGCAAAATGCTGCATCATATCTAGATTTCTGAGCAAGCAATTGCTTTTATGGCCTAAAATACTACTGCCTACTTCAGAAAAACAACTACTGGTAGTCCTTGACTTATTTTTGCAATGGAGCCTGCTCTTTACGATTGTAAGTCATGACAGTCATAAAGTATGTCATCATGTGTTCAACCAAATTTTACAACAATTTTGGTGTTGGTTAAGTGAATCACCATAGTCGCTAAGTGAATGCCACAGTTGTTAAGTGAACCCATTGTTTATTTAGGAATTTTTCCCAAAAACTGAAGTAAATGCTGGTTTTTGGCAAAAGCATAAATCAAAGTCACATGACCATGAGACACTGCAAATGACCATAAATTCAGACTGGTTGCCAAGCGATCAGAATGAGGTCATTTGACCTGTGGAGGGTGTCAGCCATCAGAAATTCAGACTCAAGGCATAAGTACCTTTTCGGGGATGCTCTCTCACAACTTCAAGCAGTCACTAAGCAACTGGTCTTAAGTCAAGGACTATCTGTGTGGCCATTGTACCAACTGAAGAGCTGCTCCCCTTTCTCCTTTTTTTCCTGAACTGCATTTTTTTTCTTCCAGTGCTTGACTGCAGCCCTATCTTATCATCTTTCCAAGTGATTTTGTTGGAGCACATCATCATGTGCCGGCTGGTTACAGGGCACAAAGCTACAGCCTTGCAAGAGGTAAAGACTAGTGTTGCTTTAGTGCATTTGGTGTGCTTTGAAACAGGAGCAGTGGTGGGAAAACGGATAGATGGAGGCTCCACTGAAATCATGCCCTGTGGTCATTGAAAAGAAAGCAGTTTTGGAAGGTCAATGCCAGACGGCATCCAGGAGTCAGGAATGGGCTTATTCTAGCCTCTTGCAGCATTTCAGATTATAACAGCTTTAGAAAAGAATAGTGGTATAAAAAATGAAAGGTGGCCAAAGTCCCTCAAGTGGAGCTTTATCTGGTGTTTTCTAGAGGAGGGGGGGGCTGTGGCAGCATCACAAAAGTGAGTTTACAAAATAATTAAGCCATTCCAGAAGTGAAACTGGAGTTAGCAGTGATGTCAGCAACTGGGAAGTCAAGTAAAGAAGTAAACACTTCTAGACTGAGTAGATCAGAAAAATTGCTCTAAATCGTTTGGGATATTAAGTCATGTTCTCCTGTTTACCCCAAGATTTCACAGGTTTGTCAGCTATGTCAGCAGTCTCCTCGGCTCTTTTCTAATCATGCTGCCCAGCTACATGCCCTTCTGGTGAGTATAGCTTCCCAGTTCTTGAAGAGTATGTGGCATTGCCATGAGGCTGTTCCATGATGCATGCAAGTCTAGGTTTTCATGAATCTGTAGAATTTTATTTAATGTAGAAACTGAAGTTTGCAAGAAAGCTGCCAGTTCTCTATTTAAACGAATGGATTCCCACAAGGCTTTGGTGACAAGTACAGATAGTCTTCAACTTATGACCACAATTGGGAGCAGAATTTCAGTTGCTAAGCAAGACAGTTATTAAGTGAGTTGCACCTGCTTTTATGAAGTGTTTTGCCATGGCTGTTAAGCAAATTGCTGCAATTAAGTGAATTACATGGCTTTTAAGCAAATCTGGCTTTCCCTATTGACCTCTTGTGGGAAGGTTGCAAATGGCAATCACATGACCTCAGGATGCTGCAACTATCGTTAATACATGCTGGTTGCTAAGTGCTCAAATTTTGGTCATGTGACTGTGGAGAGGCTGTGACAGTCATAAGTGTGAGGAACAGATGTAAGTCACTTTTTTCAGTACCGTTGTAATTTAAAACAGTCACTAAACAAATGGTTGTAAGATGAGGACTACCTGTACCTACATCGAGCAATTCCATTGCTCATGCATGAACAGAGGAAAAGTTCCTTAACTTTTTAAGGGTTTAGATCATGTGAATTTCCTGAAATTCTTTCAGGTCCCATAGATGAAGGGGCCTTCCATAAATCCTCCTTAATATATATCAGCTGGGATTTATGTGGATTATTTCCTTTCATTATCTGTGGTGTGGTGTGCATGCAGAGGCAACATTTCCACTGAGATCAATTGCAAAAATGCTTGAGTTTCCTCTCAAGTCAAGTGGATGACCTTGAGATCAAGCTGAGGACAAGATGCAAACAAAGTGCTGGGAATAGAAAAATAGGGATCATGAATATTCATAGAAGCTTTGTAAAGAAGAATAATGAATTGTTGGAGACCAACATGGACAATAGAAGGATTTATGACATATTTGTGTGGAGAAGAGAGTAGGGCAATTCCAAAGCTTGAGCTGTGTTAAAAAGAGAAGGGATATGTTTATTTATCTTAGAGATTTGCTACTTTGTAGTGGGAAGATAAATTAGCTTCATAATTATTATAAAGCATATTGAGTGTTTACTTAGATTTACATTAAGTGCACATTTGTATACATTCCATCCTCCCTGCCCTCCGTCTTCTTTCTTAAAGTCCAGAATACCTTTTCTTGAAATATCTCTGCTATTTTCTATTGAAGGGGCTGTATTGCATTTCTGTGAATTGCATGGACAACGCAGAAGCACAGTTTACCACAGCACTTAGGGTAAGATTGCGTGCAGGATGGATGCTTTTCTTTTGTTTTTCTGTGGTCATAAGTCGCCAAAGAATCTGATTAATTAAGTAACTTGGAAGGCTCGTATTGCTGTGAGCTATACAAATAATCCTCAATTTACGACCACAATTGGGACTGGAATTTTGGTTGTAAGTCATTGTGGTGGTAAGATGAGGCACTCACGTGACAGGACCCAATTTTTCAGCTGTTTTTATGGCATTCATAAAATGAATCACACAGTTATAAGTTGAATCATGTAGTCATTAAGTGAACCCATTCTCCTGAATGGGTTTTTTTTTGCCAGCAAAAAACATTGCAAATCACACTCAGATGTCTACAGGACACTGCAACCAGTCATAAATACAAGAGCACCCTTCCCAAGGCTGTCATAACTTCAAGTTATAACTTTAAGTGGTTGTTAAATGATCAGATGTAAGTTGAGGACTTACCTGGAGAGGGAAAAATATTTTCACCTTTTTTTGTTGTATGTGTCTTTTCTGTGCTGCAGCTCACCACCCATCAGGAATTGTGGGCTTTTATTGTGACAAACTTGGCAAGTGTCTATATCAGGGAAGGAAATCGGCATCAAGAGGTGAGTGTCCCGGCTGTAGTACTGGCCTGTAAATATTGGGCCACATCTCATTGGGCACCACAGAAGAAAAACAAGGGTTTAAAAAACATCATTTCATGTTGTTCCGTAAACAGCATCTTATGTCTTCTTATTAAACCACAATTCCTGGAACAATTCTAAATTCACATTGGTGTCATTTAGAATTTAGCACAGAATCTAATTGTGAATAGAATGTTTTTATCTTATTTGCATGAAATATGCGTCATATGTAATCATCAGAAGGCAAGCTAGGATGTAATATGTGAAAATCCTTTCAGTTTGTAAAAATAGGCTGAACCGTATGAAAGAATTTTTGCTTTCCTCAGACAAACTCTAGGCCCAGGAAGCCTTGGAAAATGTTAATATGATAACTGCCTCTGTCCAACTGCCTTTATCTATAACGTTAAACATGGTTTAAAAACAACTAACTTCCTCATGTCTTCCTTCTCTCCAGCTTTATAGTTTATTGGAAAGGATAAACCCAGACCATAATTTTCCTGTGAGGTAGGTGAATCAGTAATGCCTATTATAATATGATGTAATATAAACAATATAAACCCATAATTTTGGATGGCTTGTAAGGATTCTTTGGCACAAGTAGTACTTTCACACTATTGCAGAATACTGGTAAGCTCTGTTTTATGACATTTTTATATGTCAGGAAGTTTAGATAAGCAATATGATCAACAATATCTGATAATTGCCCCGGTGGATATTTCAAACAGTATAGTATGCTTTGTCAGTCTTCACTTCAATCTCTGTATGTGCTTTTTAGTTCAGTTATTAATTACATTTACAATCTTTTTTATAAACATATTTATTACTTTTCAACAAATAAAATACAGTATAACTAATCTACAATACAAAAGAGGAACAAAAAACAATGTAACAAATAATAACAAAATCTAAAATACAAATACACAAAAAAGAACAAAAAACCCTCTCCCATTACTCCCAGCTCAACTCCATATGAATATCTATCCGTAAATTAGAAAGAAAAATATGTTCTCCTCCCTCAGTCCATTCAGATTAGTATAATAAAAACTGTACTATAATAAACATTTCCTTTCATTCACTTTATATCTATACTTCAATTATTTTAATTTTTTGATCTATACAGTATTTCATCTAAACATAAATTTATCCCAAAATCATCAAGTCCATCCACAAAAATTCTTTTATTCTAGTTTACCAGCAAAAAGTTCCAAAGCAGCTTCTAAACAATGAGACATTTCCTTAAATTGCCTTCCCTCAGAAGGATCATAAGCATCTTTCAGTCTTTATCTCATCTCCTGTAGAAGGCTTCATGTGGGATAAAGCACAGCAGAATCTTCAGCACAGAGTCTAAGACACAGTAACCAGTTGCCCTCCATATACATTACATTCTGCTTTTCAAATAACAAGTGACAGATATACTCTCATATGAAGACATAGAGGGGAAAAATAAAACAGAAACTTTTATAAAATAATGGAATACATAGTCTGAAAGGTTCTGTTAAAATATGATTCCTCACATAAAAATTGAGAGAATATCCTAACAGTTTTCCCTAGTGGAAGTCTTTCTGAATAAGTCTTTGAAACTGACCTTAGGGCTTAGACAGCTTTTACTTTTCAAGACACATTAAAGAAAAAAAAGTAATTTGATGGAAGATTGTGTAACAATTGCCATTCATTCTTCTCATCTCTCTACGAAATCTCTGCTCTTTAAAGACATAAGTAATGGAGGCTGGCTGTGTTCAATAATACATCATCAAATAGGCTGCAGGTCCTGAAATCAACATTTTTTACTTCCATTTCAAGTCTTTTAGAACCTCTGTGATCTTAAAACAACCCTGTTCAAATTTGACTGGACAGTTCTATAAAGTTGAACTAGTTGAGCAGCCCCAGGAACATACATACATAACATCTGTCAAATTTATACTCATCTCAAAAAAAGTGATTCTGGGAGGCATACAGCAAAATGAGAAAACAAACTTATTAAAAAAAAAACCTTCTGCTTTCAGCACAGAACATCCTTTGAAATAGCCTGCTTGAAGATTGAAATGTAGCACACGGAATATTTTATTTATTCCACATATGCATACAGATGTGGAGGCGAATTCCTCTAGAGAATAAGAGAAGCATAAAAATCAGGTTTTGGCTATTATTCCAGTTCATCTTTAGAAAAGTGGTGCCAGTGACAAAAGATCAAAGAAATAGTGGAAATTAGAAAGGGGAATAGATGACAGGAACCAGAGTGGACCACTTGCCTCTTTTAGAAATGGGCAATGAGGACACTCTGGAGACATTTCCTTGTGACAGCTGCTTTTAATGTCATCAACTTCTTATGTGCTGCTGCTATATGAAGACTCAGCCACCTTAGTGGCCAGGAAGAGTTTGATGTAATGTAGGCAGCTACAAGTTGTAATATATAACCTGTGTGTTGATAAAAAAAATCAGTAAAGATGATCTCATGAAGCCAATAAATACAAGGTTGCCTGGCTTATTTTTGCCTCACCTTCTCTTTGTATGCCTCTGTTTTGAATCTATATTCTGTATAGATTATTCCTAAATCCAGCACTTTAGATACTTTGGAGAATAATACACAGGTTTTGTAGGCAGTATGATAATAATGTTTGAAAGCAAGTCTAAACAATTTGAATAATGTATTGGTTGATAGGGTTTCATTGGTAACACACAGTCACCAGTTGGATCTGTGATTCCCCTCTGGGCCCTTAATGCACACTTACATGGCTGTGTGTCTGCTCTGTCTCCAGCTCTCACTGCCTTCGAGCTGCCGCTTTCTATATCCGAGGGCTCTTCTCCTTCTTTCAAGGAAGGTACAATGAAGCCAAGTGAGTCACAAACTATTTCTTCTTTGAGTGAAAAGACAAGTCAGAAGCAGGATTCTGTTGGTTGCATGCTTGCTATTGGATAACACCAAAATACTTAGTTAAGAATCTCCTTTACCTAAGCAGAAAACTATCTTTTGTACTGAATCATCTGAATGAGTACTACCATCCTCTCTCTCCAGAGTCAAATGTATTGATGCCAGCAAGTATCCCTTTCTTTACTCAATCATCTTGAGAACTTGCTTGGTCCTCCCCAGGCTCAGCATAATTTCTGCAGTTAGCAGTTACCTAAGTGCATGTAATTGAACAATATAAAGATTTTATTTATGTGTTTATTTTATACCATCTTTGTTATTTGTATAATAATGCAAGGTGGTGATCATACCTTATACGCCTTCCTCCTATTTTCCTCACAACAACAACTCTGTAAGGTGGGCTGGGCTGAGAGAGAGTGACTGGTCAATGAATGTCACCAAGCTGTCTTTCATGGCTAAGGTGGGACTAGAACTCACAGTCTCCTGGGGATTGACCCACCCAGCTGGCTTTCAGGACTAGAACTCATGTCTCCTTGTGATTGGCCCAAAGTCACCCAGCCAATAAGTAAAACTGGCAATTGTTTCTGTTGAGGTACTTAAGTTCATTATACAAACAGATAAAATGCTTCCAGCTCAATATTTTGCCCTAAATGTGGAGTTTCAAGAATTGTAGAAAAATTACAGTAATTCTGCTACTTAAATTTTATTTAGAAAACCAAGGTTTTAGATACTTTGGGAATATCCAGATTACAAATGAGGTGCAGAGATAGTTGCTGGAAGAGGCCAATTTAATTAAACCTCTTATTTTGTACAAAATGTTTTCTTTTTTTTAATCTTTTGTTTTGGTAGACGTTTTTTAAGAGAGACACTAAAAATGTCAAATGCAGAAGATCTAAACCGATTAACAGCATGCTCTCTTGTTCTTCTGGGTCACATTTTCTACGTGTTAGGGAATCACAGGGTAAGTCATAAATCCTTTTCAGTGGTATTATTGATATTTCTTTAACTAGTGAGATAAGACTGTGAAATTAATCTTAATGCAAAGTTTTGCTGACTGAAACTGAAGGGCTGAAAGGGAAAGATGAGAGCCATATGGTGTGCTGGACAATTGGTGACCTCACCAGTAATTTAATTTTCAAATTGTGGTTTACTTACTTGAAGCAGTATAGGGAGTCACATACTTAGACATACCAAAAAATAAATTCCAAAGGCTTTCTGAAAAGTACCTGTAATTTTAGTCTTCCAGTATTTTCCTTCTTTAAAATGTGAAAGATAAATAATTGTATTTCTTTGTTGCCACTAAATTACACCACAAACACTACCATTTGCCTGCTTATTGCAAATAGCCAAATGGATGTCCTGCAAGAACAGTAAACGTGCATTGAGAAATGACTTACAGGTAATCCTTACTTAAATACCACAATTGAGACTGGTTGCTGAGTGAAACATCAGTGATCATACTGGACTTATGTCAGTTCCTCTGTGGTCATTAAGCAAATCACGCATAGTTATTAAGTGGGATGTTGTGTGACTTTGATTTGCCATTTTATTGCCACCTTCATTGACTTTGTTGCAAGTCAGCTGTGAAGCTTGCAAATGGCAATTATGTGACTATGGGGACCTTATAGCTGTCCTAAGATGAGGACCAATCATCAAGTTACTTTTTCAGCACCGTTGTAACTACACATGGTCACTAACCAGGGCGGTCATTTAGCAAGGTGTACCTCTAATGAGATTATTTAAGCCTAGTTGAGGTGGTTGTCCCCATGCATAGCTGCAGGAGTCAAGACATGAGTCTTGCCTCTTTCAGGGAGACTAATGACTTTTGCTGCCTCTTTGAATGTGATGTGGTGACAAAGAAAGGCTGCAGTCACAGTTGAACACTCAATAAGAGATTATCTATCATGTCCTGTTTTATTTCTTTCAGATTTTGTTTCAGACAGTAATTGGAAACAGACTCCATTGATTCAGGCAGACTTTTCTGAAAGAGACTGCTTCTTATTCAGGTGTATTCAACTTTGGCAACTTTAAGATGTGTGGACTAGCATAGCTAATTGAGGAATTCTGGGAGTTGAAATCCACTCATCTTAAAAGTTGCCAAGATTGGATAGCCCTACATATTCAGATAAAACTTTCTAAAAAGGAACAATGCATTATTTTGCTGGGGGGTAATTAAGGCAGCTGCCTATTATACATTATATTGTATAATATGATTATCAAGAGGATTGTGTTGAATGATGACTGATGGTACCCTGCAAACTCTGTTTGATTCATATGTGGGTGTTCCAATCAGCAAATTTAAGGAAAAATATCCTTGCGCAATTGCCATCTTTGTTTGATCAAGATCCTTTTATCTCTAGGAGAGTAACAACATGGTAGTCCCAGCCATGCAGCTGGCCAGCAAGATCCCTGACATGTCTGTGCAGCTGTGGTCGTCAGCCCTACTGAGAGGTCAGTTAAGGCAAGGGACCATAATTCAATGGCTGGGTTTGTATGGTATGATAAACTATGGTTTATTTAATTATTGGTTATTGAATAAACCACAAGGAGTTGGGTTCATATAATATGCTAAGATGTAAATCATAGTTTGCAAACCACGTTGGCTAAGTTGACTTACATTAACCAACTTAGTTCATTCACTTGCTTACTTATTTTACCTCATCTATATCTTTTCTTTTCTCCAAGGAGGTCAATTTCTATTCCCTCATCTGTTGTACATCCGTAAGAACCATATATAGGTAGTCCTCAACTTACTACCATAATTGGGACCAGAATTTCTGTTGCTTAGCAAATTATGTGAGTTGTGCTGATTTTACATTTTTTGCTATGGTTGCTAAGCAAATCACTGCAGTTATTAAGTGACTCATGCAGTCATTAAGCAAATCCAATTTTTCCTCTTGACTTTGCTTGCCATAAACTGGCTGGGAAGGTCACAAATGGCAATCACATGATCCTGGGGCACTACAAATACATACCAGTGGTTAAGCATCTGAATTTTGATCATGTGACTATAGGGATGCTTCGATGGTCCTAAGTGTGAGGACTGGTTGTAAACCCCTTTTTTAAGTGCTGTTGTAACTTTGACTGGTTGCTAAACAAATGGTTGTAAGTCGAGGACTACAGTAACAGCTGAGAATTTGATTGGCCGACGTTTATCCAGTGAACTCCAATGAAGTTGTATCTCCTTAGACATGCTGCAGCCTTTGGGATGCACAAGGAACAGTAGGATTCAGGTTGCCCATGGCCAATTGAAGCATGGATATCATACTTCTGATCAACAAAGCCAAGGTTGTTTTGTTCTGGATATGGACCAAAACATGGTTGTTCCTGTCAGAAATGATTTGGGGAGTGGGAATAACTATGAGATTCCTTCAGTGACAGAGTATATGGACATTGCGGGCAATGGCAGCTGAGGAAAGAAAGGAAGAGATCAGAGGGGCAAGCTGTGGGAACTGCGATGTTGGGATCTTAGGAGCTAAGCTAAAAGGAGGTGGGAATGAGGAAACGGAAGGTGCTGGGCAGATGGGAGCAGGGCCCAAGCCAGGCAAAGGTAGATAGAGGCCACTCCCTACCTTTAGAGTCATCCCAGGATCCCTCCAATTTTGCTTTGGCTGGAGGTTTTATGGAACCAAAATGTTCTATGTTTTGTTTCTGCTAAATTGCAGCTGATAAAAATTATTCTACAGAACCTCTGGAACACAACCCAGATAGTCCTCAGTTAATGCAGTAACTGGGACCGGAATTTCTATTGCTCATCAACTTATTTGTAAAGCATAACATCATGTGACCATGTTGCTTAGCAAAGGCATTTCTGGCATTTCCGGTTTCCATTGATAAGCAAATCCCACACCATCATTAAGTGCATCATCACATGGTCGCCATTTGCAACCTCCTGCCAGCCTCCCCATTGACTCTGCCTGTCAGAAGCAAAGCATTTGAAGGTTGCAAATGGTGATCACGTGACCGCAGGCACAAAGATGTCATAATTGTGAGCCAGTTGCCAAGTGCCAGGATTGCAGTCGCATGACCGCGAGGGCACTTTGGGGACTGCTCTTAAGTACCATTCATTCAGTGCCATCATAAGTTTATAATTTGTTTTCCATTAAATGTCATTTTTGTTTAATGCACTTACTCAGCATTCTTACCTATGTTAACTTGGATCCAAAGTAGTTTAATCTTAACTTACATTGCCATCTCAAGATAACCCAGGAGATAATATTTTAGCATACTGGAGAACTCTTAGATATTGAGAAATTGAATGTGTAAATATTTGGTTAAACATAAGGGTATTTTTATATTTATAAATTTACCTTTTATTAGCTTTCTTTTTAAAAAATATATTGACTTTTAAAATTCCTGATGCTTTGTATAAATTTTATTTATTATTAGAGCCAGTTTGGTTTGGTAAAATAGTATAGATGGCCTAGAAATCAATAGAATGTGAGTTCTAGGCTTTCCCTAAATATGAAAGCCATCTGGGTGATTTGGGGCCAATCCCTCTCTCTCAATCCAGCCAACTCATAGGGTTATTGATGTGAGGAAAAAAGGAGGTGGGAGCATTAAGTATGCTTGAGTTGATTCAATAGCTCTATTTTAAAAAGTCAGGATAAAAATATAATAATAATATTTATTGTTATTCAACACAAAGTATCATATATAGGTATGTTGCTACATAAAGGGGAGGATGGGATCTTGCCTGGAAAGATTTGCAATCTAATCTTTCTGTTTCCGTCTCTCTCTTTTCTAATGAAGACCTAAACAAAGCATGTGGGAATGCCATCGATGCTCATGAGGCAGCGCAAATGCATCAGAACTTTTCCCAGCAGCTGCTCCAGGACCACATTGAGGCCTGTAGCCTCCCAGAGCACAACCTTATCACTGTATGTTAATTTTCCCATTCCAAATCCTGGTTGCATTTTTTTCTTTCTTGCCCTTTTTGTATGCCAACCTGAGTGGGTGCCATTTGGAGGGGGAGGAAGCAGAGGGTTCCAAGGGAAAGATACTCTGTTCCCTAACCAACCAAGTTTGATATGATAGTTATTGAAATCATTAGTTACAGGTAGTCCTTGACTTATGACTGGTTGCTTAGCAACCATTTGAAGTTACAACAGACCTCCCTGGGGATACTTACAATCCAATTCTGAAGTTCCAATAACTCCCTCTCCCCACAGTTAAATGTTCTCATTTCTGGTCATTTGTAGTGCTCCATAGTCGCATAACTGCATTTCATATGCCGTTTTTGCCAAAAACTGGCATTTACTTCCAAGTTTCAGTAAAACCAACCCATAGCAAACCATTGATTTGTTTAATGGCTGTGGTATTCACTTAATGACCACCTCAAAAAAGCTCATAAAATCAAGTCAGTCACATTTTGACTGTCATAACCTATGACTGTGATGAACAAGCTCCATTACATTCATAACTCGAGGACTACCTAGTATTGAAACTTGCAGAGCAGGTGGACATTGTAGGGATATTTTTCCCTTTCCTGATTTTTCATCTGGCCCTCTTGTTTTAGAACAGGGATAGGCAAGGAGTATAGAAAGTGGCAGGTGGTGCTGTGCCATTCGTAAAACAGCATTTTTTTGCTTTTTGTGGAAAGTGATTAAAGATAGAGATGGAAGCAGGAGGCATTTTTTAGAGTTAAGGAGAGATGGGTGCAGACCTTCCCCTTTTATTCACATCTTTAAAACACCCCACAAAATGGGCTACAGTCACATCACCAAAACTCAGTCATGTTGCCACTGAATTTGGCTGGCACTTTTTCAAGTTCAGCCTTTTATGTTGCATCCATGGCTCAGTTAACAAGTGAATGTCCATGGAATGTGGACTGCATGCAAGGATTCTGCACAGCAACCATGCTGGAGAGTGGGCCATCTGTGCATTAAGTAGCATGGAAAGCAGAGGTTGGTTAGACTCTGATCTAAATGGCTTATCATTTTCTAATCATCATCATATTATAAAGAGGTTTATAGCTCACAGTGTGTCTTGGAATGTGTTTGTTAAAAAAACAAGCCAACGCTTGTTTGATCTTCAAAAATCGAAAGGCCTGACCACAGGCTTACTTAGCATTTATATGCTCTGTGTGTGTGGGTGTGGGTGTAATATTGTCAGCTGGAAGGTCAGCAGTTTGAGACCCAAGCACCGCCACCTAATGGGGTGAACTCCTGTTATTCGCCCTAGCTCCTGCCAACCTAGCAGTTGGAAAGCATATAAAAATGCAAGTAGATACATAGGTACCGCCAATTTGGTGGGAAGGTAATAGCGTTCCATGTGACTCAGCGTATAATTATGCTGGCCACATGACCACAGAAGCATCTTTGGACAACGCTAGCTCTTGGGCTATGAAATGGAGATGAGCACCGCCCCCTAGAGTCAGATATGACTGAAAAAGGAAACCTTTACCTTTTCATATACTATCTTCCAACCACTATTTTTAAGGGAAGACTCAAAAATTAACGAGTAGATGCTACAGCATGATAATAATTCCAGCAGAGCCAGTAAATATATAGCTCACAGCACCAAAATGTTGCAAAGCTCTAAAATTCACAAAATGTAAGAATACTTGTGGGAAGCTTAAAAATCATATTTATTATTTTGAAATTCTGGATCATATTTTTGGGGATGTTGATTGAGATCTCTGCCTAGTTGAAAAGCAATATACAAATTGAGTAAATAAAATAACAGACTTTAACCTTCCTTGGATTTATTAAGTAGCAGAATAGGGCAGAGAAATCACAGAGTAAAGGAGAGTTAGGCAATATGGTCATCTAGGTATCATCATTCTGACCTTGGTCAGCACTAGCAAGCAGAACAATAATGAGAAGTCATGCAATTTGCAGTCTATGGCATTTACATGTTGCCCATTCCTGCTTTATATGCCCATTTCTACTCAAATATTTTTGCAGTATAGTTTAAAACAATTTTGGTTTTAAAAGCAATATCACATTGTCAGCTGAATCTCCATGTATCAGTCAATAATTGCCATCCACTTCTTTGTTTTTTTCCTGCCTGCAGTGGACAGATGGGCCCCCACCTGTACAGTTTCAGGCACAAAATGGACCCACCACCAGCCTGGCCAGTCTCTTGTGAACATGGGAAGAAGATGGAAACTTTTTATATACTTGGCTTTTTTTAAACAAAAAGGGGATGGGCAGCAAACACTTCTCCAAGCCCTCTAGGAGGTGGTATTGAGGTTACATTTCCAAAAACCACAGTTTGGCATGGCCATTCTGAACTCCTTTTTAAGGTTTGTGTGTGTGTGTGTGTGTATCACCTAGGTTGCAGGGACATTTGTGGAGGTAAACACATGCCCAGTGTTATAACCCTTCCTATTTTTCAGAATTTGGTTTTATACAATGTGGATAAAACAAGCGCCCCTTCAATTAAGAAGATTTGTTAAAAAGAGAAAGAAAAAATAAAGCAGCCCATATAATGAAGGGAAGAAATTAGTATAAAGTGGTTGGGATGGAAAAAAAAAGCCATGCCTGCTTCCTTGTTGATCAGAACTGCTCCTGAAAATGCCATGTGCCTATATTTTTATGAAGGCTCTATTGCCCTTTGTATTATCCAAGCTGCTAGATTTGCTTCTTGAGGACACTTGCTCTAAGAATATGTATAGTTGGTGCATCTTTTACTAAATAGCATAGGCCCCATCCTCTTGCAGGAAATACTCTGTTTCAGTGTTTCTCAGGCTTGGCAACTCTAAGATGTGTGGACTTCAACTCCCAGAATTCCCCAGACAGCATGGGTCACTGGGAAATCTGAGAGCTGAAGTCCACGTATCTTAGAGCTGCTAAGGTTGTGAAACATTGCTCTGTTTGGTTGCCTGACCTGGAAAGAACCTGGAAAAAGGTAAAATAAAATAAGTCTTTCCTTCATTAGGTCTTTTCAGGGAACTTGGGCTCGACATTCTTCAGAATTGTGAGAATTCACGTTGGAGCAAAACTATAGTAATCAGCCTCCGTCAGTGTTTAAGTGCCTATTTGGTTTCTTAAAAGGTACATGCCTTTCCCCAGGGTAATCCTTTGGTTTTTCCTCAAGCCACATTACCCATTTGGGTAAAATCTGTGATTTTCCATTTTATCTTTTGGGAAGGTGACTAGTCTTTACCTCTACCTTCCATTCTTGGGTTCTGATGAGCTAAAAATAAGAACAAATGGAAGCTTGGAAAGTAAGCTGGCCTGATGTGGATTTGTGTGGTTTGGAGATAAGCTGCAGTCGGATTTTCCACAGCTCTCACTAAATTGTAGAAAGTTGTATCAGGTGCAGAATTCAGCTTCTGAGAATCTTGGCATTCAAGATCTTTTAATGAGAAAGCTTTTAGCCCATAATAGTTGCAAAGATACACTTGAAGGGATGTAGGAGATTTATTTCCTTGCATGAGACTAAAAATGGGAAGCTTGAACAAGTTTTCCCAATGATTAGGATAGAAATTCTTACCCTTGCCATGGCTAGCAAAATGAACATATATTATGCAAAATATCTAATTTGGATGAGTATGCAAACCATTATGCAAATGTTTCATTTACATGAAATTATGTCATTTAAACATAATTTATGTTTCATTTGCATAAATTATGTTAGACTAGAATCCAGCTTTTCCAACTACGGAACTATTTTTAATTATTTTATTGTAAGGCAGGGACCCAACCCTGCTTCTAGTGTGATGTGTGATATGTTGATTTTAAAAGAAAATAGTTTATCTTGTTACTAGTTCATTGAGTTCTTAATTATGGATTTTATCACTATTTACCATCTGAAAGCTATAATCAATATCTCCTAATCATGCGCTTTTGATACTTTCCAGAATGATGTAGTCCATTCCCTTCTGAAGTAATTTGATATGCAAATAAAGTTATTTGTAATATACTAGGGAAGAAATAAAAGAAGGAAAGTATAGGATAAGAAGTAATCTAAAAGAGCTGAAAGAAGAAGAACTGGCATTGTTAAACTTTAATTTTCTCTATTAATGTAGGTCAGTTTATAGCAGGTATGTCCAACCTTCACAATTTTAAGATGTGTAGACTTCAGTTCCCAGAATTCCACACATCTTAAAGTTGCCAAGGTTGGACACCTATAATTGTCCTTCAGAGAAACCAACAAATGCTTGTTATTTCATGTCAGCACAGACTGAACATTTACTTACTTCTGAAGAAATGCACTGTGTGAGATTTGCTCCATATTTTGGATTCTTTTTTAAAAAAATTGCAAGCCTCTCTCACATGCCCTACTGCATTTAGGATAAAAAACTAGAGTGCCAAAAATAAGGCCTGGGGTGGGTGGGGAAGCTGTTGAGAAGCAGGTGGATCTGTAATTGAGATAACTTTCTGAACAAACTGTTCACCCAATGTTCCACTACACCTTTTAACTAGATGTACATAAAGCTGGTTCAGAAGGCTAGAAGCTTAACCGTTTTACAAATCTTGGGTGAAAATGAATTTATCCCCCCAGTCCATAACCCAGGGATGTCTGTTATCCATATTATTAGGTTCTCTTCTCCAGACCATATATAATTGAGGGACTAAGCTATGTATTTTCTTACTGACTGATTCTTTATTCTCTTCTCCCTCCTCCAACTCTTCCTTCCTAAGCAGTGTTCAACCTCCAGAAAAAAATGACTAGTGCATACATAGTCAAGATTTGTATTTAGAAGACTCTCTTTTATATATAAAACCAAAAAGTAAAAAATATTTCTTACCATAAAGACGCAAGATGCACTTCCGTACTAACAAACGTGGACAAACAGATAGGACTCTAGGAGGCCTGATCTGAAATAGCCCTGATGGATTAAATCTCGCTTTCAGGATGCTAGCAGGCTGTCTTCGTTAAAGTATACATACCTCATTTCCTTCTCAGCCCCTTCCCAAAGAATATATCCCTTGATACACACTGTCCTATCTTCCTGAAAATCTACATTTTAGCTCATAGAGGGTGGGCGGTTAGATCACTGAACTTGTGATTTTGCACAGTTGAAATTTGGAGTCTGCCAATGTGCGTGTGAGTTCTTGCTGTTCACACTTCTGAGACACCTGCAGCTGTTCATTAACACTCTTTATGAAACAGTTCTTTTTATGTACTTAAAATGTGTTTTAGTAAATTTGTACAGTTTTGTCTTTTAGCCTTTTTCCAAAAAGTGTTTAATCTTTCTTAACAATAATGTGTAAACATAAAAAATGTACAGGGAAGTACAGTTTTTGTCTTGTTTTCAGGTGCAATTTTTTTCCTAGTCCAGGGTGGGAAAACATCTGTGGGAAGCATATTTTTAATTCTACACAGAGTTGTATATAGGCCACTAAAGGCAAGAGTTCTTTAGAATTTAAGCTTTAAAATATTTTACAAGATAGTTGTACAGGTATGCAACAGAAGAGTAGAAAGAAAAATGTATTCCTAATTAGGGCACACTAGATCTAAATGATAGTCTTGTGCCCATAGCATCTTGCTTTTGTTTGTCCTATCATTTGGCCTATCAAAATTTGCTTACATACTTTTTGTAATAATGATTTTGAAAAAAACGTCTTGCCAAATTGTGCAGGGGAGGGGGAAATAAAGTAGTCTCGGGAGGCCATCATTACTCCTTTGGATTTAATGCTATAAAACTGACAACCGTTAAAAAACATTTGAAGCAAGTACCAGCATTGGAAAAGTCTAGATATTAATATGTCTGGAAAAATACCCTTGTTTGCACTGTCTGTATCCTGTAACAAGCAGTTGCAGTGGGAGATAACATTGACTGGGCTTGTCTAACCTTGTACTTTCCAGACGTGCAATTCCCATTATCTTATGCCAGCACATGACCAGGTGGAGTCAGTCTACTCTTTCCCCTCTATTACTACACTGAGTTTCACTACATAGGTACAGGTAATCTTCAATTTACGATTGAGTCTGGAAGTTCTGGTCATCGCTTGACCGACTTGATTTTACATTTTTTTGCCACGTGTGTTAAGGGAATGCCACAGTTGTTAAGTGAATCCATTGTTTGCCATGGATGTTATCAGAAATCAGAAGTACTGTAAACAGCAATTTCCAGCAGAGAGTCATAAATTGTAGTCACGTGATTGTGGAATTCTGCGGGCAGCTGTAACTGGGCCACGGGTTGCTAAATACCAAAAATGTGATCTTGTGACCATTGGTGCTATTGGATGTTGGAACTTCAAATCCAGATCATAAGTACCTTTGAGGTCCATTATAATTTCAAATTATCCTTAAGGGAGGACATGTAGTGGTTACTATGTTCTGAAAGAAAGGCTAGTTTTTCTCCCCCAGAGAATTTCCCTTTATAATGGGTGGGTCAACTTAAATTTCCTGAGAGTACTGTAACAGGATTTTTTGGTTATTGTTATCCAATCCTTTATGGAAAACAGGGCAGCTTTTCAAATGAATAAGCTTATGTTTTCTTTAAAATTTTATTTCCACTTTTAAGTGGGGAATTTACAGATGCAAGATGCATAAACAACTTGTGACTGTTTCACTTTTGGGCTTCCATTGGAAAAAATCTTCATCGTTGCTGCTTTGTCTTCGAAGAAATCACCAACCAGTGGCCAGCAGCCTGCTTATATTCCAGAAAAGCACAGAGAAGCTTTGCCTTCTCATCCTGGAGAGGAATTTTGCAGCAGCCATAGTATGTTTAATCCCTTTTTAACCAGACACCTATGAGAAGTAAATTACAGAAATCCATACCAGCTCAGTCATCGCCCAGGTTAACAAGGACCGCGCTAGATGTGATTGGGGATCCTGGACATCTAGTGGAAAATGAGCTACAGGACTCCACTGGAGAAGGAAATGGCAACCCACTCCAGTA
>JANHZU010002074.1:44742-57947 GCA_032468055.1 Acrochordus granulatus | reverse complement strand
ATAGTTCATCAAATTGTGGGATCCCTGCCACTGTCTCAAAAAGTATAGCATGTGAATCAGACCATTGGAGAAAGCTATACAAATAGTCTTTGATTTACGACCACAATTGAATCCAGAATTATTTACAGAGCTGAATATGCTCAAAACTGTGGAGATGATAGTGGATTTTAGGAAGAGTCCTCCTATTTCACCCCCTCTTACCATACTCAGCAACACAGTACCAACAGTACACTCCTTCAAGTTTCTAGGCTCTATAATCTCCCAAGACTTGAAAGGATGACTAACATTAGCACCATTATTAAGAAGGCACATCAGAGGATGTACTTCCTGCATCAGCTCAAGAAGTTCAAACTGCCTCAAGAGTTGCTGATACAGTTTTACAGAGGAATCATTGGGTTTGTCCTTTGTACATCTATAACTGTCAGGTTCAGTGCAGCAACCATGTAGGACAGGTACAGGCTCCAATGAACAGTTAGGACTGCAGAAAGAATTTAATTGCAGTTAGCCTGCCCTCCATGGAGGACATGTGTATTGAGAGGGTCAAGCGAAGGGCAGAGAAGATATCTGCAGACCCCTCTCACTGTAGATGTAATTTGTTTGAACTTCTTCCCTCTGGATGATGCTATATAGGGTATTGCATACCAAGACAACCAGACACAGGGACAGTTTTTTCCCCTGTGCCATCATTCAGCTGAATGAATACTTGACTCATGCTATGTGACAGGACAGAAAGTGCAAAGAATTCTACATTAACCCAGAAGTTCTGTCTAAGGTATATACATACTTATCAATAGATTATGGTTCTAATTCTACTTCACTATATTTCTTTTCTACTAGCTGCATGCTTATGCATCTTATACTTTGGATGCACATTTTATTGTTAATTTAATTTATTTGATTATGTTATTATTTACTATTGTCTTGCAAGTATACTGAGAGTTGCTTTACCAGACTCAAATTCCTTAGGTGTCTAACCATGCTTGACTTGGTCAATAAAGTATCTGAATCAGAATTTTGGTTATAAATATTATAGTTGTTGAGCTGATCACCAAGTGACCTGAATTGATTGTACAACTGTTTTTATCACAGTTAAGTGAATTACATAGTCATTAAGCAAATTCAGCATATCCAATGGGCATGTTTTGGGTTGCCAAATGCCCAAAATGTGATCACATGACAGCACAGGGGATTCAGCAATTGTAACTTTGAGGACTGGTCATAAGTACCTTCTTTAAAGTCCATTGTAACTTCAAATGGTTGCTCAGTGACTGGTCATTAAGCAAGGACTATCTGTACTGTGATTTATTTACTCAATCAGGTGTGTTATATAAATACAGAACCTGAGATTGCTCAAGTTCTTATACTTTAAACCTTACATGAATGGTTACATGAATTTCAGTAGCCTTTGTGAAGTGAAGACATAGGCCTAGAAGAGGTCCATGCATGGTACTTCTCAGTGATTTCAACACACTTCCTTCCATCTTTCCATTTTGACTGATGAAGACGAGAACACAATTGTAATGTTGTTGCGTCCACACTTACTGCATCTTAGTAGGTTGGCTCATGATCATACGCGGGGAGAGATGGGGCTAGGAAGGAGGCCAACTGTGGCTGAGAAGAAACTTAATAAATAAAAAATTCTGTATCTGGGTGAGAAAAATGTGAGGTACAAAAGTATAGGATGGGGGAGACCTGGCTTGGCTTGATAGTAGTATGTTTGAGAGGGATCTGGGTGTCACTGTCCCTCACAAATTATATGCAAGCCAGCAATATCATGCAACTGCTAAAAGGGCAAATACTGTTATGGTCCATCAACAAAAGCATTGAGTCCAAATGGAAATAATTGTTCCCTTGTACTCTGCCAAGGTCAGATCTGATTTGGAGATATGTATTCAGTTCTGGGCATCACTGTTCAAAAAGGACAGTGAAAAATTGGAGCTGGTTCAGAGAAGGGTTACCAAGATGGTGAAAAGGTAGAAATGAAGCCCAATGAGGAATGGTTAAAGGGTCGGGGTGTTAGCCTACAGAAGAGATAACTGGAAAATACAATAGTATACTTTGGTTTACTATTTATTAATAGCATTCTATGGAAAGGTTCTCACCTAGGAGAGGGAGTAGACATTCTCTTTTGCTTCAGTGGGTAGGACTAGAACCAAAGGGCTAAAATTAGGAAGGAGGAGATTCAGCCTAGATATCTAGAGGAACCTCCTGACTCTGCAGGCTGTCAACCAGTGGAACAGACTACCACATGTTTCCCTTTGCTCAAAGTCTTCTCCAGAGACTGGTTCCAGAGTCTTCTGTCAGAGATGCTGTAGTGGATCCTGCATTGGACAGGAGGTTGGACCAGATGACCTCTAAAGTACCTTCCAATTCTGATTTTGTAGAATTGGAATCAGAAACAAACCCTAAATCTATAGCAGAGAGGGTTATTAGTATTAATATTACCATTATACCTGCATCTTGTATAGATTCAACAGCTAAAATAGCATTCTATAGAAGGGTATCAGACTTATTGCTGTAACTTTGATTTTAGTTGTTTGATGGAAATGTCTGTTGCTGTTTGCTATTTAATAGTGTGAGCTGCACAGAACCACATATATGGGATAGAGGCTACATAAATTAAATAACTGCTCCTCTTGACTTTTACTCTACCATGAATTTTTCATATGGAGTTGTTCTTCAAGGAAACAGACACCCCAAAAACATTGCTTCTTGTTTCACCTTCAGAACCCAACTTTGGGAAGATTAGCTTTATTTGGCTTAGCTGAGATCAGCTGAGGCATTTTCTAGTCATTCCCAGTCTTCATTTCCCCCATATTAGGCTGCTGATGACTTTCATATTCCCTTCATCTAGCATGGCTCTACTGTTAGAAGGTTGGCAGTTGTAGTTCAGTTCTAGAGAGTATCTAGAGCAGTGTTTCTCAACCTTAGCAACTAAGATACGTGGGGAATTCTGAGAGTTGAAGTCCACACATCTTAAAAGTTGCTAAGGTTGAGAAACACTGCTCTTGAGACATTCATGTTATAACCCAAACATTGAAATGGGAGAGGACAGATGGGAGTGAGTTTAGCTTTCAGTGGCTGAGGCTGCTGAAGATTGGATAATCTGCACCTTTTATGGGGAAGTGGACTATGGGAATCTGTACGGACTGAGGGGTAACTAATAGTTCTAGATTTCTGTTCAACCAACCTGATGCAAACCTAATGTTCGCAGAATCACAGTTCGCTTCCCCTGCAATGAAAAGCTGGTTTTGTTAACATTAAAACTTTTACCTGACTCAAAAAAAACCCTACAGCATAAAATTTAAAAATCAGGATTTTTTTTCTTACACTTTTCACCCTTTGTATTTTTTTAATTCATTGCTTTTCACTAAGTTTAAGCTTTAAAACCTTATTAAAAAAACTTCTAAAAAGCTGTTAACTGTTGCTCTTTCTGTTTCCCCCTCCTTTCTTGCAAGCAAATTACAATGTCTCATAAGCTTTGGGATTTTTTTCTTTAGGTACCTTTGATTCAGCTTGCTGAAGTGTGTGACTGACAGTGAAAGGAAGTGTGGCAAGCAAAGGGTTAAAGTCTGCCATTTTGTTATGTAACACCCTTAATGGACATATCAGTGAATGGCATGAAGATGGCAGGACTTAACCCTTTACAAGCTGCAGCCAAGTCCTTTCAGCCAGCCAAGCCTGGAAGTTGTTGGGCAACTGAATTTTTTTTTAATTTCCAAGAAAAAACTTGGATTTTTTTCTTTCAAAAGCTATACATCCTTGTCTCCAACCATTTTTCATCTATTATTAGTGCTACTATTATAATTATTATAATTTGTTTGGGTAAATGAAATCAAAGTTCCTTTTAAAAATCAGAATGGTAGTAACAGACACCCATAAATCAAGGGAGAAGATTTTTAATGAAGGTTTTTAGGGAGGGGTAGCTTAAATAGACTAATGCCAAAATCATAATGTTTAGGAAAGCAAAAATCCAAATGAATTGAAGAGATGGGGAAAGATAAAGCTTTAAGTATTGCAGTGCTTTTACAGTTTATTGGCAGTCTGAGATGTGGAAGAGTAATTTGGATTTAGTAAACTGAGGATTTTCTGGCCAGAATTACATATGAAAGTTTTTGTTTTATTGGTTGCCCTTATAGCAAAACAAGTTTCATATTGGCATTCCCTCATACTTCCTGCTTGCTTGTATTTTATCTCCATGTGTTAAGTATAAATCACTTTCAGGTATCCAGCCTTTTTAACTTATTTGAGAAAGCCTTACTCACTATCCATGAGGATTCAAGAGAGTCGATACCATTTGTGGACCACCATTTCTTCAAGATGGACAGTCATTTGTCAGGATGGTATTTGGACTCCTACCTTTGGCCTGGGGTTGGACTAGAAGACCTCCATGGTCTCTTCCACCTCTATGATTCTATACCAATTCTTTGTGACTATTCAAAGGAAGATATTTTTTAAGTTTTCAAAAAACTAATGATACACACACACAGAGATGATGTGTGTAAGTAATCCTTGACTTAACTACAATTGCGACCAGAATTTCCATTGCTAAGCAAGGGGCTTATTAAGTGAATCATGCCTGATTGTACAACTTTTCTTGCCACAGTTGTTAAGTGAATCATACAAGGATTAAGCAAATCTGGCTTCCTCCATTGATTTTGCTTGTCAGAAGCCACCTGGAAGGTCACGAATAGTGATCATATGACCCTGGGATGCTGCAACTATTGTAAATCCATGCTGGTTGCCAAGTGCCTGACTTTTGGTCATGTGACTATAGGGATACTGCAGTGGACATAATGCAAGGACCAGTTGTAAGCCACTTTTTTCAGTGCCATTGTAACTTTGAACAGTCATTAAAGAAATGGCTATACATCAAGGAGTATCATATTATTGTTTATTTCGTGCTTTCTCTCCAAGAAACCTTTATATCTGTACCACATAGAAGGATCACAGGCCAGTGGGAAAAGAGCAGGCACTTTGAAAGAAGAAACCCTGGGTGCATTCTCTAGCATCTCCAGTTTCATCTCTCCACTCAAGACGCAAGTCTGATCTTTGTCCAGCCTCTTGGAGAGCAGTTTCCTATCAGTAGTTAAGGGCATAGATCATCTTCTCTACACAATAGAAAATAGTGGAGAACTTGCTGGACTTGGAACAAGGAGATCCAGGTTCTAGCTCCCTTCAGCCCCAGAAGCTCATTAACTGACTTTGGGCCAGTCCCTCCCTCTCAGCCCAAGAGCCAGACAGTGGTAGTGGGGAAGATGTTGGACAAGGAGCAGGGAGACCCCACCTCTAGTCCCCCTCAGCCATAGAGCACTGTGGGGGACTTTGGCCAGTGCCTGTCTCCCAGCTGTATCTTACAGGGTAGGAAAAAACAGCAGAGTGTTATTGTGCTCCTGCATGAAAGGTAGGATATAAATCTGTAAATAAATAGTATACTGTATGGCCACTGCCTGAGGAAAAATGTATCAGTTTGGTCTAGTGGTTAATGTAACAGACTAGAAACTGGGAGGTTGTTAACTTCTAGTCCTGCCTTAGTCATATAAGCCAGCTGGGTTACTTTCTCTCAGCCCAACCTACCACACAGGGTTGCTGTTGTGAGGAAAATAGGAGGAAGAACGTATATTAAATATGTATGTCACCTTGAGTTATTTATAAAATAATAAAGGTGGGATACAAATAAATAAATTTAACACATTTTCCACACTCATGTAGCCTTCATGTAGAACTGCAGTTTCCAGCTATCTGTATTTCCTAAGTACAAAAGAGGGATAATATTGATTATTTAAAAACAAAAGCAAAATGAATACAATATTTAACATAATATCTTGTAATTGTTGAAAGGTCATATTTGGGTATATAAGCTGCTGATTACTCATACCCAGAGTGGTACCAGTGGTGGCCAAATAATTACGTTCTTGGCAACTTCATCCGAAAAAAAGCGGGAGATAGGAAACAACCTATCAGGAAATAATCTGACATTTCTGGGCCCAATGAACAAAGAAGAGTGAGATGATACATAACATATTTTATAAAAATAAATGATACCCTCTCCCATATCAGTTTGCCATTTCTTTGTTACTTGAATGTAGACTATAGTGATAGATTCAAATCTGTGGGATAAATGAAAAATTTTTTAACCAGGCAACTAGCTTTCTTTTTCCCATAGTTTTGGGAAACCTGGTTTATGCCTGATTCTTTTCTTGTATCTTAAAATGGAACTCATTTCTACTTTTTGTTTCTTCCTATAACTTTCCCTACAGTGGCGAAAGACAGCAATAATTGCCCAACAAGCTCCCTTTCCTCTGCCTGTCTTCAAGCAGGAGGTGGTTCAGTCAAAATGTGATAAAATTCTGTCACAGATATCCATGTTGGAAAAGACACTGCCTGAATTATACCAGGTTGGTCTTCTTTTCTTTAAGGGAGAGGGATTCATTTGGGGGCTGCCAGTGCAAATATGGCTTTCCAGCACAGAGAATAAATGGTCTGTGATAGGTTGTTTCTATGCATAACTTTGTTCGGCAAAAAATAATGTTAAAAGCACTTCAAAAAAAAATTCTAAAACTCAGTCTGGTTCCCTGTAGTGAATTGAGATTTCTTACCAGGTAACTTGGTGAAATAGCTTTATCAAAACTGTGGATTTCTTTCTGTCCTTGTCAGTCCTACAATAACTAGCATATATAAGTTGCCCACTTAGGGACAAATGATTTTTTTTAAGACAGACAAATCAACAAAGAGAAATGAGAATTATTTGGAGTACTACCTGTCTGTTGAGTCAAACATTTGATGTCCCTTACGATTGTGTTGAGAGGACATTTGGCCACATCCACTTGCCTAGGCTGGCTAGTGTTTGCTTGAGGAATAACCAAGCAAAAAAGAGCAATTTGCCAATATCACAGATGTGTGTGCGAGCACGTTTGTGTTGCAAGTGGGCTGCTAATTTCTGTGAATGTATATGCAACATGAGTCACTAACCTTAAGCGTAATGCATTCACCATCTTTTGCAATGGATGATATCAACAAGTAGTAATGAGGTAGAAGTTGTAAGAGGAAGTCTTCTGGCTCTGCTAATGGATATTCTATCCCTTGTAGAGCAGGCTCTCCCAAGCCAGGCTTCAATAATCACTGCAGCTAAGGATTCTGGGAGTTGGTAGACTACACTGAGAGCACCATGTTGTGAGTCGCTAACATAAAAGCAATGTCCACTGTCTTATGGCTTCAGGGAAAGGTGAAGTGCTTGCATATGGCATACAAATTACTGTAAATAACTTGGCCATCTCTAAATAGGACAAGGCAGGAGACAGTGGCTGGGTAGCTCAGATGTGCTAATTACCATATGGAATTTGAAAGTTTTTTTGTTTGTTTTTGTTTGGCATCTGTGATCTCAGCCACTGTGTCTTATTTAATAAGTCATGGTTGAAACAAGCTCTTGGTTAGCATAGGGCTCCCCATCTTTTCATAGTGATAAACATATTTGAAAGTGAGTATCGTGTAAATCTCAGACTTATTATCATGCTAGGTATGGACAGAAAACCTAACATACCCAAAGATAAATAAAACATTTGGTTGTAGCTGCCCACTAGGATATTTTTAACAGATTTATTTATTTATTAGATTTACATACCACTCTACCACTAGAGTCCTTGTGGATCAAAAAACTTTGCTCAACTTATCTTGAGGCTGATGATTGGCTTTACAGCATTTTTTTAATTAAGATAATCTTAGAAGTACAATTAAGGTAGGGCATTGGGGGTATGAAGAAATACACTATTGGGTACATAGTCTTCGTATCACTTTGGAGACCCAAAGAATATTGCAGCATATGAACCCAGTGAAGACAGTGGACCGATGTGGCAGCTTCCATTGATGCCAGATACATTTGTTCTTTATTCAAAATTATGAGGTCCTTATATACACAGCAGTGTGATATCACAGCTGCCATTTCTTTAGTGGATGTTGGTTTTCATTCACATCAAGTTCTTCCCAAGAACCTAGGATGTCATTTATTTATTTATTCACCACCCAACCCACTATAAGCGATTCTGGGGGGCTTAAAATAAAATACTAATAAAATATATACAACATGTCAAATACAATAAGGATAAAAAATAAAAAAGTTATACAAGATAGCAAGGGACTAAAGTGAAGGTGGGGCTGTTAATCGAGAAGCCACCTTCCAAATGAAACATGGCTACCCAAACCCCAGGCCACCCCACAGAGCCATGTTTCAAAGCCTTTCTGGAAGGCCAAAAGGATGGGGGATTTCCATAAGGCAGGCACCAAGGCAGAAAAGGCCCTTCTTCTAGATCCCACCAGCTGAAATTCCCTGGCTGATCAGGATCTGTAGCATGCCTTTAGTGCTGATGCAGGTGGGGCAGACTGAACCCATTGGGACAAGACGATCCTTTTAAGTAAACTGGACTCATGCCATGAAGGACTTTATAGGTCATAACCCCTTGAATTGCACCCAGAAGCAGATTGGCAACCTCATGCAACAACGGTGTCACATGGGTCGCCCGTAGGACCCCAAGAACTGTCTGTGCAGCTGCACTCTGTAGTAGCTGTAGCTTCTGGATGCTCTTCAAGGGTAGCCCCATGTAGAGCACATTGCAGTAGTCCAGGTGCAAGATGAATAGAGAATGAGTGAATCAGCATAGTATATCTGTGGATCCAAGCAGTGTGGCCTTTTGTAATTGACAGAGGGAAATTTTGTCACTCTGCAGATTATTATCATTTGGGTTTTGCCTGCCAATTATCTTGATTCAATCCTTACTATATCTGGAAACATTTGGGGAAAGGCCCCATCCTGTCTGAAACCAGCTGCCAGTTATTTTGGACTAGATTGGGCCCTGCAGACAAATGGCCAGACTGGAGGGCAGGTAGAAAATAACTGGTACCAATTAGTTAAAAATTGGAGTTGCTTATGTGAACTGCTGGCTCATGTGCACACGCATGATTTTAGCACCTCTGTGAGTTGTATAGCAGTTGCAAACTAAAAAACTGTACAAAGTCCCTTCCTATGAAGCAGGTCCACATTAAACCCAAGGGACTCTTATAGCCGTATTATGGTTTATACACCTTCTTTCTAACTGTGGCCCCTTAAGTCTCATGAATAGTTTGATTGGAGTGTAATATTTAAGAAACATAGCCTTTCCTCTCATATTTTAGAGATACATGCTCAGAAATCCATGTCAATGGGCCGAGACTTTCTGCATTTCCAGGCTGCCACAGTCTGAAATCTTGAATTGCAGGTAGCCCTCAAAAATTTGCATAGCCCCCTACAATGTGCTACAGACATACACAAGTTCCTTATGCCCTTTTGTGTCATAGTGTATCAGTGATCTTCATCTGGCAGGTTGTTGGTCTTGCTTTTTTTTCTCTGATGTGTAGAATTTGAAGAAAGCAAAGATTGTCATGGAGTGAAAACTGAAATTTCTTGAAACTAAAGGCTACTTGCCTTCTTCACTTTTGAATGTTTTTCTCCAGAACTGTCATCTTTTAGATTCCAAGCTTTCTCCTCCTCCCTGTCTTATGCCTTTCTCCAGTTTTTCTCCTTCTTGTGTTGAGAAAGTTGCACTGTTCTTGCCAGCTTTTTTCCCCAAAGCCCCATTGTCCCATCCTCTGTGCCCTCCCATTGCCCCCTTCTAATTCTGAGTTGGATCTTCTTTTCTCCATTCTGAGCTTTTATTTATTTTTTTAAGTATTTTCCCCAAAGTAGCTTTTTCTGGCGAACTGGTGGTGGCCAGGCAGCCGTTGCTGCACTGGTGTCAAGCACACTGCCCCTTTAAGAGGAGCAGGGGGGATGGTCCCCAGGACTTCTGTTGTGGAATGCCAGCTGCAGCAGATGCCGCAGCAGCACGCCAGCACTGCAAGATGGTGTCTCCGCTAGGGTTAAAGACACTTAGCTTGTTGTCTGGAACCAGTTCAGACCGGTTTTCTGGAAAGTGCTTTGTGTCTCCGATTGAATCCTGGGAAAGGGTCATGTGTAGATCCAGTGATGTCATGGGATCACAAACTGACTCAGCTCTCCTCCCCCACCCCCATCAGATACGTGTGTTTCTTGCAGGTAGGGTTGGAGAGGCTTGGTCAAAAGCAGGCCTCCCTAGTGTATGTTCCCTCCTCCAAACAAACTTTTTTAAGCTCTTTCCCTCAAATTTCCCCTATTTCTACCTGATTCCTAAGGATCCAGAGCACTTCCAGAACAGATTACATTGTTGGGATGTGAAGAGTTATCCAGCCCCTAGTTATTAAGGATACTGCTGAATCAGGTGCCTTGTTTTTAGCATCAGCCTAAAGTTTTTAGCCAGAAAGAGTTGATGGGCTAGGGGAAAAGGGGCACCCCTGTTTTTCACATTTCACAAGACATAAAACTATAAAGAAAACTGGGTATCTAAAACTATAAGAAAATCAAGCTCCATTGTCAAAAGGAAATGCTCTGGATTTCCTATGGGAAGTTAGACATACTTGCACCTGTTTTTTTTCCAAACCGTCTTGGCTTTTGATTATTTGGCTTCCACTCAAGGAATGCAGTTTGGGGTAGAGTGGTAGTATAGGATGAGAGCTGAACAACTTAAATTGCCACAAATATGGTCCTTGCTTGTATAATGTGTGGTACCCGGATAGTGTAACTTTAACATTCTCTTTCCCCCCCACACCTCTTTATGCTACTTTTCTAGAGCACCATAATGACGGAGGAAGCTTGCAGGACACGAAGTCAGAAGCGAGCACTTGAACGGGAAATCACCCAAAACGACGTGGACTGTAAAAAGATGAAAATGGACAAGGGGCTTTTAGGGGGTTCTGAGGCCAACTCTGAAGGGGGGGACCTTAAGCTAAAGACTGACCCTGCATCTGGTAGAGTCCAAGGATTATTAAAAGGAGGAGAGATGAAAGCAACCATCAGAGTGGAGGTTCAGACAGGAGATGAGCCAGTGGATATGAGCACCTCAAAAAGGTAAGTAATGATCATAAGTTTTAGGAAGCAAGTGGCCTTGTCTCTCATTCAATTGTCCAAGCAATTGGAGTGATAAGAAATGTTCTGGCATATGATTGAGACCAAAAGTCAGGAAACTGAAGGAAGCATCTGATTCATATGGTATCAGTGGAACTTCCTGCCACATCCTTTTGGTTACATTGATTGAATATTTCTCTCTACTACAGTGTTTAACAATCCGGGTTCTTTAGGGTTGTTTTTCCCATGATCATCACCAATTCTTCTAAGTGCTATTGGTGCAATTGCTTTTGCTTATGTAGTTAACCAAGCACGCAGGCTCATGTCTTTCGCACATGGGTTTGTAAACTTGGGGGAGAACTTAATGAGGATTGAATGTACTTGGAGAAACAAAATACTGAGGTGGAATGTTAGGCTAGATTGGAAGGGGAATAGAATGAGTATTCTGGAGGAGGGAAAGGTTGGTTGAAGCAGAGAATAGAAGGATTTCTTGTGGTTATTTGCTGATCCCAGTTGTTGCAAAGTGGAATTTCAGTATTCAGATATAGTTTCTTTGGCATTTTAAAAGCTCAGGGACCAATAGGATTGAGTACTGTTCTTGTACTTGAAAAATTTCCTGACAATTTCTGACTAGTTGTGGCTGAAGGAAGTGCTGGGCTTGATTTCCCAAATATCTAACTATAAATTGACCTGCAAGACCTACCGGATGAGATTGTTTCTATCTAAACTTCTCTGATAAAATAGAAAGAAAATAATATAATTCAAACAATGGGGAAATATTACTTGCATTAATTATCCTGAATAGTGGAATTGTTTCAATTGTCTTGCTGCTCCCACCCAGCAAAATTAATTTGTGCATTTACTGGGTACTATTGCACAATAAGCTTGCTCATTAGAGGAGTTGCTATAGGGGTAGTCCTCAACTTAGGACCACAGTTGGGACCAAAGGTTCTGTTGCTAAGCTAGGTGGCCAGTAAGTGAGCCACACCCAATTTTAAGTCCTTTTTTGCCACAGTTGTTAAGCAAATCACCTAAGTTAAGTCAATCTCCTGGTCGTTAAGCGAATTCGACTTCTCTCATTGACTGTTTGTCAGAAGCCAGCTGGGAAAGTTGCAAATGGTGATCATGGAACCCCTGGATATTGCAATTCTCATAAATATATGCCAATTACCAAGCACCCAACTTTTGATCACATGACCATGTGGGTGCTGCAATGCTTGTAAGTGGGAGGGCCAGTCATAAGTCACTTTTTCAATGCCATTGTAACTTCAAATAATTGCTAAATGAATGGTGGTAAGTTGAGAACCACCTGTAATTTATAAATTGATTTACATATTTATATGCCGCCGATCTCTGATGACTCTTGGCGGCTCACAATTGACAATTACAGACAATTATATTAAACCCCGCCCCCCCAGCTGACAGGCATTGTTCATGTCCAGGGACTTCCTCCACAGAGCTTGCTCAAACTCCGGCAGTTCCAGCGGCAACTTCCTGCTCCCCTCGCTGCCATTTGGCTTCCCACCGGAGTGGTACCTGTTTATCTACTCATAGTATTTCATGCTTTTGAATTGCTAGGTGGGCAGGAGCTGGAGGCAAATGACAGGAGCTCACTCCACACAGCACTGCGGCTTGAACAGCTGGAGTGTCAGCCATTTCTGATCAGCACAGCCAGCATCATTAAACTGCTGAGCCACCACGTCTCCTCTAGAAACTATAGGTTCCAATACTCCCTATGTCCCCTCTGAGTAGGAAAGCTTTGTGATGTATCTTGTAGCTTTGCTATCTAATTGGAAGGATCAGACTCTGCAGCTATTCAGAGGCATGTCGCTTTCTTTGGTAAAACTTCCTTTGTATAATTCTTGGATAGAAAAGCAACTTGAAAAGATTTACACATTCTATCTACCTGGCTTTTTTCTTCCCTAGCACCCAATCCTATGCCTCCAGGAAGCTCTTGATTGGAACATCAAGGCAACAGCTCATCCTTCATGGTTCCCCAGAACTGTAGTCAATATTCAGGAGATAGAGTGTTTTTAAATATGTAGTAATCCAGATTAATACCATTCATTTATTCAATCAATCCTGCCTTTATTATTTTTATAAATAACTCAAGGTGTCGATCATACCTAATACTCTTTCCTCCTCCTGTTTTCCCCACAACAACAATCCTTTGAGGTGAGTTGGGCTGAGAGAGTGACTGGCCTGAAGACACCAAGCTGGCTTTCATGCCTAAGGCAAGACTAGAATTCACTTGTCT
>JANHZU010002074.1:29622-44642 GCA_032468055.1 Acrochordus granulatus | reverse complement strand
AAGTCACCCAGCTTGCTTTCATGCCTAAGGCAAGACTAGAATTCACTTGTCTCCTGGTTTCTAGACCAACACCTTAAGCACTTCACCAAACTGGCTCTCTCTATAGCATCACCGTGGATGGAAGTTAGACTGTCAAGTAAAAAAGGAATCCAACTCACTTGGATTATTTGGGCCTAAACTCTCTGGCAGGAGTCTTGAAGACAATTTAGGATGATAGTTCAGAAGGGAACTGCATATAGTGTCTTAAATTCCTTGGACAAAGAAAGGAATTTAAATGAAGACTGACTGACTGGCATTGACAATTGCTCTGAAAAGGAAACAAGGCAATATTTTGGAGGGTAGGAGAATTTGAACTCCATGTATACAGAAAAGGCTCCTTGAGTATTGGGGAGAAGTTGCTAGTGGGTGTTTTTGGTCAGGCAAAGTAGTTACTTTATACTTTGGTAAGTGTAAAAATAGTTATACTCCCTCAGAAGGACTGTAAAATGTGGCTAAGAAGAGCATTAATGACTTGGTGTAGCCTAGTGTCCTCTGTGTTTCTCTTAAGTCTGACCATTTCACAAAGGCCCACGTTAGCCCCTGCGTGGTAAGGCATTTGATAGTGTCCACTGGGCTGCAAATTTTACCTTTCCCCTCCCTTTTCATGCTAGCACCTGCTAACATTTCAGTTTCTAGCAGTGATGTTGCAACCACCAGCTTTCTATCTTATTTTTGATGGACTTACCTTGTGGCTGTGTTTCATGGCAATCTAATGAGCAAGGAGTCATTCTGGCTGGGAACTTAACAAACTGCTGTCCCAGCATATTTAAAGAGTGCCTGAGTGGGGAAGATGATGCTAGGGATTCAGCTGGAAATTTCCTAGATATAAAATGTGCTTTTCCCTGAGCAGTACTAAGTATTGTAGGTCTCCACATAGCAATCTTTGCATATGATGTTGCTGAAGAATAGGATCTTTTGCAAGAGCCATATTGCCCAATCTTTCTACAGAAAGCACAATGATCAGAAATACAAATAATCCTCCACTTACTATCACAGTCAGGACCAGAATTTCCATTGCTAAGTAAAAGGGTTGTTAAGTGAGTTTCCCCCAATTTTACAATCTATTTGCCACAGTTGTCATGTGAATCACTGCAGTTATTAACCGAAATACATAGTCCTCAAGTGAATCTGGCTTTCCCCATTGAATTTGCTTCTCAAAAGCCAGAAGGGAAGGTTACAAATGGCAATCATGTGACTGTGGGGATGTTGTGACAGTTGTAAGTGCAAAGGCTGGTCATAAATAATTTTTGCAATGCCATTGTAACTTTGAACAGTCACTAAACAAATGGTTATAAGTCAAGGACTACTTATATAGCTGCTTTTCTTTTGACATTTAACTTCAGAATAAAACAGTTGATGCAGATTTTATATTTGATGGTAATAGTGAGCTCTGATTGGGGTTTGGTTTTATAAATCACAAATGGGATCAGGCCACTGTCCATGTTTGACAATCAGAATTTTAAATAATTTCATTGGAATTAAAAATGGGGATAGTTGGTCAACCTGCTCTTCTGGGAAAGCAGGTTATACTGATGAAGCAAATATAGTGTGTGTGTGTGTGTTTATGTATTATCCCACCCTACCCTCCAGCTACTTTTCATTATATGCAGTTTTATCTTGTAGAGGATATGCTTCTGATTTTTGGAGGAGGAGAAAGATGGAAGAGTGGCTTTTTCTTTGCTTCCTGTTTGCAAATAACTTATTCTCTTCCTCTTTTTGTTTATTTGAGGGGGAGTGTTCAAATTTCTCTCTCCTTTCAATCATAAATTTCATAGCCATTCAAAGGTATCACCTTTTGAAATTAGATGTTCTGATGGATGCTTAGAAAATAAATCTTCCAAGGGACCCACATTTTCCAGGAAGCATTGTAAAGTGGACCTGCATTCTTATCTGAAAGAGCTGCCGCTAAGACCTTTAAGGTGATGCTGAACATACAATTCAGTTTCCTGAAAACTTTTTTTCAGGAAAAAAAAAGCTTTGAAAAGCTGCCAGCCCATAGCCCATACAGTTGCAAAGATATATTTGAAACTGTGTGGGTACTATTTGATGAAATCTCAGAGGCTGTTCATATTACTGGTTTAACAACTTGAGTCTTTCTTTCTCTTCCCCCATCCCCACCTCACCTATTTTTCTTGTTCTTTTAAGATTCTAGTCAAGGAAAGGAAAATCCATAGCTCTAAAAGTTATTAAACTATAATTTCCAACAGCCTTGGAATTATATTCCATGGCCAGTAGTGAGAGAGATTGGAAACTGTAGCTTAGCAATATCTAGAGGGATACCTAGCCTTCATTTTTCTTGTAGTCAGTCTGGCTTGAAAATATTGGTAAGGCGGATAGTCCTTGCTTAGCAATCGCAATTGGGACCAGCAACTCAGTCTCTAAGCAGTCATTAAATGGAAAGTCACGTGAGCACAACAAGCTTACGACCTTACTTCTCTTTTGGTCATTAAACAAAGTGACCCATTTGCTAAGTGAAAAATCAAAGGGCCATGACATCTTACTTCTGCCTTCTTAATAAACTAAATAATGTCACAAGCCAGGAGTGAATATGCAAATGATGATCCTGTGACTGAGACATGTAACACTGCAATAGTTGTAAATGTGAGGATTGGTCATAAAGTTGTTTTTAGCACTGTCATAACTTTGAACTGTCATTTCATGAAGCAGTCGGTAAGCAAGAACTACCTACCTGCACTAAAATATTGCCAATCTCAGAGGATGAAGTTAAGTTTTCTAGTTGGGAGCAAACAGCTCTGCAGAACCCTTCCCCAGGAAAAAAAAACAGCTTAAATTATGCAAAGTAGCTGAGTATCATGCCAGATTGCTAAATTAGCATGAGATATTGGTTACAACATTCAGTTTGGTGCAAGATTTTAATTTACTCAATATAGAGATATCCTAACTGACCAGCTTGCAAGTGCCAGCTCCAGGTCCTTTAGGGACTAGTTTTACCACTTGTCTTCCTTATGCCTAGAAGTCACTATCATTCCAAAGTGGCAAGGTAGGGCTTCATTGTGACTCTTTGTTCTGTCCTGGTGATTTGAATCAGGCAAATTAAAACAACAAGGAGGAAGAGCATTAGCTCAGCTGCTCCCTGAATTGGAGTGGACATCTTGCTGAGACTTGGCCCCAGAAAACCCAAGCCACTCAAGCTGAGCATTTATTGATGATTCCAGCAGACCCAAGTCAAATTATTCCTAGATGTTGAAAAGTAGACCATGGAGTCAGTAGCATTCACCTTTTTAATCAGCTTTTGGTAGTCAGAGGTAGGTCGTTTTATATGTGGAGGATCCATTTAACTGCTTGCTAAGAGCACAAGTTCAGCTTCATGAACTGGACTTCTTAAAGTTATCTTGTCCTCCAACTGGGAGGCAAGGAATCGGCTCAGGATGCAGTGAGTAAGTAATCATAAGCACCATAGTTTTCTCCTTGGTCAAGGGTAAGAGGTTCTATACTGTTGTTTTGTTTTGTTTTTTTGGAAGGGCTCTAACATCAGTCATGGCAAATAATAACTTGGAAGTAAGTTATAAATATTTTTTAAAATAATGAGCATTCTTGCTTTGTTGTTACTGTTACATTCATCCTTTATTTTGTGCAACTCAATGCTACATATATAAGGCTTCTGCTTCCTTTTTCCCCTTAATTGATTTTTTTACTAAAAGAATGAACACATCTGTGACAAAAAAAGGTTACAGAGATATTTCCCTGGAAAATACAATAATATTTTTATTTGATTGATAACATGTCATCAAGTCTGTGTTCATGTCCATTCTTAGTAACTACATAGGTAGATTTTATCCATGACTATCTTTCCCTAACTTTATCCTTCAGGTCTTCCACGGTGCCCCCATCACCACTGGAGGTCTATCACCCTTTCTTCTGGTTGCCTTCTTCTCTTTCCTTTCACCTTTCTCAGCATTAGAGTCTTCTCCAGAGAATTAGCATAATGTGCTAAAGTGTCTGAAGTAGGATAATTTGAGCCTGGAATCACCTATGCTTTGAGTGACAACTCCAAACTGATTTGTCTGACGATCTACTTGTTTATTTTTTCTTGGCTGCTTTGAACCTCAAAGTTCAAAAGCATCAGTGCGCTTCCAATTCTGCCTCTTCAAAGCCCAACTTCGGCTGCTATAAAATGTCACAGGGAATATCATGGTCTGTAGTATTCTGATCTATGTAGATATAGACACATCATGGCATCTCAATATCTTTTTCAAGGCCCATAACCTCCATGACTGCATTTCAAGGGGGTATCCTTTGATTAGGGGTGCAGTGGCTTTTTGTAGCTTTCATTAGCTACAATTTTTCTTCAAAGCATTGAAGATCACTTGTGTGCACTCTTAACTTCTTCTAAGAAGTACTCTAAACTCAGCCAACACCATTAGTTCTCTTTAGCAGATTTCAAGCAAACACATTTGCTTGCCATTATTCATGTACTAATGGCAGTAGTGCCACATTGATAACAGCCATTTGCCATATTCTGGGCAAAGGAGTTCCTTGGTATGGAATACAGGATTATACTACTCCTCTTTGCTTTCAGAAAACCCTGTAAGAGTGAAAAATAAAAGATTGGGCCACAGCTTGCCCTGCTATTTTTCTTCTTGGAAGGAAGATATTTATTTGAAAGAATGGGGATCACATCCAAAATGTGATGTCCTGCTTCTTGATTCAAGTCATGCAATCTCTTCTGCTGAAAAGAAAGGCCAGACCTGAATTTGGATATCTCTATTAGTAAATAAATCCACATACACACACCCTAGGAAACTATGTACTCGGGAGTGGGTTGATTTAAGGTTATTGGGTTGAAGGTTTCAGAAATTTGTCACAAGAGGTAGTAGCACCTAGATGACTTAAGTGACCTTAGAAATGCTAAATTGGCTCACATCTTATAAGTGTCTGGAAGGGAGACCATTAGGAAATCCCAGAGCTGCAGGCTGGACTGAGAAAACTTACAAAATGGACTCAGTGACTTTTTTTCTGTTGTTTTCTGATATGTTTTACCCTTTGCATTTTGCCATTGTATTGATATTTTATTGTTTTAGCTACCAGTGTTGTTTTATGTGAGATGTGCATCGAATCTAATAAATTAAAAAAATACATCAAACCAGAACCTGTCCTGGAAAAAGGTGTAATGGCAAATTGTTTTCAAATGGCAACATGTGAGTTCTAATCCTACCTTAGGCGTGAAAAGCTGGCTAGGTGACTTTGGGCCAGTCACTCTCAGCCCAACTTACCTCACAGGGTGGATGTTGTGGGGAAAATGGGAGATGTGTGAGATATGTTTTCTGCCTTGAGTTATATCTAAAAATAATAAAGGTGGGATTTTTAAAAAATCTAAATAAATTAACTGCCAAGGAAGTTTTCTAAGTTTGTCCATATAGTCAAGCTGGACTCAAGGAAGTCTCTACCTATATTAAAAATGCAGATTTCCAACTGGAGTGTAATACAGACAATATTCTGGGGCCCCCAGCATTTGTTCAGAGTCCCCGTGAAGTGAAGTTCATAATATTTTCCCCCCCATTAAAAACAAAATCTCCCCTCATGTTTTCTTTACTTCAGCAGTATTATTCACAGCAAACTCTGTTTCCTTGGTACCCTTGAAGTGTAGGGATTGCAGCTTATACTTTTTGGCACAACTTCTGAAAGCTGCATTCCCTGGACACTGCTGAATGCCAGGTTACAGACTGATTTATAGTGGGGATGCCCATATTTTCCCCTCTTTTGTCAGCTTCATTTCACAACAGATCTGAGAAGAGTGCTGTCTCCTAAGAAGTCCAGTTCTTTGTATGTGTGATTTCTCCCATTCCTTCCATTTTCTTACCGTACCTGTCTTCTTCACACCCCCCACCATTCCACAAAATGAAACTGATGTGTCACAAAAACCAGTTCCAACCGGTTTGTTACCATAGCTTTTTTACTACATGGGAAGGAATGGTTAAAAAAGTCACGTGACTGGCAAATCAAGTCCCAGTCAATCACATGGTTTTGGATGCTTGTTAAAATATAGGAAATTAGCTATTTGTGAGGCCATGTGCATACATGATGAAAAACTTCACAATCCCCTTCTTGCATGTAAAGAAGCTTTCTATTTTTAAAAAAAATTTAAAAGATTAACAGTTAAAATATTGTATATGTATAATAAGTACATTCAAAGAAACAGATATGGTAAAAGTGAAAGAGAAAAATAAGAAAAGGGAGAAAAGACAAAGAAAAAAGAAATAGAAAAAAAAAGAACAGAAAACATGAAAAGTACAGAAAATGGTTTTCTATTTTCCTCTCAGCAGTTATGCATCCAATTCTATTCAAATATCTTTCTCTTAAGATTTACATTCAGATTCTTTAATGGCCAAGCATGGTTAGACATGCAAGGAATTTGGCTCTGTACAGCAGCTCTTAG
This sequence comes from Acrochordus granulatus, assembly GCA_032468055.1. Taxonomy (NCBI): domain Eukaryota; kingdom Metazoa; phylum Chordata; class Lepidosauria; order Squamata; family Acrochordidae; genus Acrochordus; species Acrochordus granulatus. The sequence goes on along the minus strand of JANHZU010002074.1, from coordinate 38,206 downwards.
CATACTTGCAAGACAACAGAAAATAAAATAAATAACAATAAATGAAGATTGATTATAATTATTCATTGTTCAGTCAGCCAGATTTTTAGACTTGATTTGGTATTTTTGTCCACCTGTTGAGCCCTTCCCAAGGACCTGGGATAGGCAGATGCTATTCTTTGATATTGTTAAAGGTATCGCAAGATGGAAGCTGTTCCAAGTAATACGTCCTTTTGCAATTAACTGATGATGAATTTGTCAATGCTGTTAGTGTTCAAATGATGCTCCAGTTGTTTTGGGATTGCACCCAAGGTACCTCTTACTAATGATACCACCTTTGCTTTCTTTTACTACAGTAGTTCTATTTCTGTTTGCAGGTCTTTGTATTTTATTTATGTTCATCACTCAGCTCAGTTAGACTAGATTTGGCATTATTATTATATTATTATAATATATATACAATCAAGAAATGAAAAGTAAATAAAAGATCATAATTCCCTTCCTTCTATAACCATTTCTTTCTAATCATCAAAGTCGTTAAGTCACAAAATCATTTTCTTTTTTGTGCACAAAGTCCACAAGGCGTTTCCAGTCATTGATCAGGAAACTTGCTTCTGTCATATCTAGACTCTTAAGGGACCTTCAGTAACTCTGTTGAAAGCAACATCCAGGTTTCAGACTTGGAATCACCTCCATACAAAACTGATGATGGTATCTCCCAAACATGGTTCTTTCAAGATCTGTTTAATCTCTTATATTTTAGGCAAAGCAAACACTCTTGGTTGGCAAATAAAAATCTGCTTGTCTAGGGAAGTTGTATCTGTTGTGAGGCATATCAACAACAAAAAGTCTTTTGAGGAATATAGTTCTCAAGTTATAACTAGTTGTTTAGAGACCACTCAAAGTTACAACGGACACCCCCCCAAAGCTACTTATGACCCGGTTCCGGAGTTCCAGTGGTTGCATGCCTCTCCCCCCCAGGATCACATGACCACATTTTAGCTGCTTAGCAAGCAGCTCATCTTTACATCTGGTTGCAGCATTCCACACTAACATGACTGCATTTTATGACTTTTTTTATCAGTTTCAGCCAAAAATGCTCATAGGAATATATTGGTTCACTTGACAACCGCTACGAAACAAAAGTCATAAAATCAGGTCCAGTCACGTGGTTAACTTAGCTTATAACCATCATGGCTTACAACAGAAATTCCAGGCTCCGTTACTATCGTAAGTCGAGGACTGCCCATATCCTTTTTTTAAAGGAACTGGCTTTCATTGCATCAGTCTTTAGACTGCACCAGTGCTTCGAAATGTATCCTGGTTATTCATTTCAAAACTTCCCACTCATAGAACTTCCCTAGAACTATTTACCTTCCTCTCCCCAATTTCAGTAAAATTTAATATATGTTCAGACCAAACTTTGGTATTCTCCAGATCTTTTTCTGCAGGTAAATGATAACTGGGATGACAGCATTTTTAGATTCCATATCCAGTATGCAATAAATCAGATATATCCATCCAGTCAAAGTAAAATGATCTAAAATCTCAAAGTATTAGTTTTTTTGCTGGAAGGTAGGGAAAGGAGGCAAATCATCAGTTATATATGATCAAATCAAAACTTTATTACAGTCAAAAACCAGCAGTACCAGTTACATATAATGAGGAGGAAGAGGGAAGAACATCTAGCATTCTCAAAGAATTTAACATTTGTTTCCTCCAGAAATGCAGTCTCTCAAAATCTAATTTTGCAGAATTCTATACCTAGAGGTTCCATTGACTCTTGCCTCAGGATTTGATTCTGATTTAAAAGAAATTATGTCTACTGCAAGTTTGCACATCTTTTAAATACTGCTGAAGCCCACTCATTGTTTGAAAACATAATTTTGTATACAAATCCTCTAGTAATCTTAATTTGAATTCTGTGTGCTATGCCTTTTCCAAATGCAATTGTCCATGACTCTGATGTAAGAAGTAGAGAAAAAGATGACACACACGCACCTACCTTCTGTTTTGATTCCGAATTTCAACTTTTGTTTTGTGTTCATAATGAAATATTGCTTTATGAGAATGCCCTCTAGAGGAATTTCTCGTGTACTGCTGCTTTCACCGAGGATCTCTTCATGCCAGCTGTTACAATCCTTTTCTTAGGATTCAAGTTTGACTTCCATAAAAACTTATTGATACGTTTTCTTGTTAGGCACTTGATGATGCTCTTGCTTCTCAAACTGTTCCACTGCAGAAAACAAGGGGGGTTGTCAGCTGAATCCATCAGGGGATAAGTACCATATTGACTAGTTCAAACTAAAAAGAACTCTTTAATTACCTTTCTTCAATTGCCTCCAGGAACTTTTTAGATTATAGTATGAAGGCATGTAGATTATCTCAGTAGTGCTTGGCTATCTTCCAGCTCTGAGAAAATCTGTTAGTTTTTTACTCTTGCAGAAAATAAGTAAAAGTAAACTAGCTACTACCAAGGAAGGAAGAAGAAAATAACTTCTTTGCTAGTTTTCAAAATATAAAATATTGGCAAAATACAAAAAAACACTTTAAAAACACAGTTAAATGAAACCATCCTTAAACTTAAAAAAGACAATAAAAAGCAAAAACAAAGATAAAAAACAAAAAGAAAAATCTACCTTATTTATTTATTATATTTCTATGCTGCCGAAATCTGGACACTCTCAGCGGCGAACAAAAACAAGCATTAAAACATCAATTAAAAACATTTTAAAAAAGCATTAAAATAAAATAAAAAAACCCAACGGACTAGAGAGGTGGGCTAAAAATATTGCATATATATATATATAAATACTTTATATATTAAACTTCTCTATAATCACTGGTTTATTAATAAAATACCATATAGTATTATAATCAATATAAATATTAGTGTAAAATTTCACAAAATCTCTGCCAAAACAGTACATATTGGTTCATCATTTGACTAGCAGAAAATCCTAGTTTTTTCAAGATGGATAAATTAACATTTTCAAAAGACTTTCCTTAAACATCTGGAATTATATCTCCTTTCCAATTTCTCAGTACAATTCCTTCAGCCATCCCCCCATGCTCAATCAATTAAAATTCCTGATAAACAGGTACCAAAACTTTGTACATAATTCAACATCACATTAACATCTTTAACATTTAGAAAATTTCCCATAAATCTATGTATATGCATTAAAATACCATTCCAAAAAGATAACCAAATGATACACATGTTATATGGGCACACTTATCCTCAAATTTTTTGCACCTTCAGCAAATAAAATTTGATATCTATCCTTTTCATGTACATTCATTGGGGAGTCCAGTATACTCCTAAGTATAATTTTTGATGAATCAAAAAGGAGAGAAAAACTTGGAAAGAGAAGAAATATGAGAGGAGAGATAGTTGGGTAGAATAAAAAGGACAGGAAAAACAAAGGAGATAATTTGGAAAATAAGCACATTGCAATTTTATCCTCAATTAACTGTTTATACTATGATATTTTAAAATAAAGTTTAATTGTTTGTAATCAACTGATCTTCAGAGGAAATGAACCACAAAATATCATTCCTACACACACACATCAGATAGTATTCCATGAAGAAAAATAAGAGAGGAAATCATATCAATATAATTACTTTAAATTTATCTTATTGGGGAAGGAATAACAAAATTTTAAATGTTTGTTTATCCCACTCAAAAACTTAAAAAACAAAAAGCACCATGGATTTCTTTTCCAAGATGTTAACTGGATTCTCCTTTTGGTTCTGGTTGAATATGGCTGCGCAAACTCAAAAGTTGTCATTTGCAGACCATAGTTTATACTTATCACATTGCAAACAGAATCACATATAGTGTATTCAAACAAGAGATAAACCATGGCTCATATTATATGAGGAGCATCCATTATGCCTTGTGGATTTCAGCTACTTTTTTGTCGGACTGAGACTGTTCCTATCTTTCTAGGACTCCATGCAGATTTGAAGGAGATCTAGCGACCACTCTTAAGTTGAATGTCTCATTATTGAAAATTACAGTTGGGGTAGGGTCTTTCTTGTCTACCCCTGGTTGAGGTTCAGTCCTGGCATTTCCATTTAGGGTCTTCGTGTAAGAGCACTAAGGGTTAGGTAAACCTGGGCTGTATGTCCGGGTGCCCCAATTCAGTATGAAATAGCTTCATTGTGTATTGTGAGAGTACAGGTAATCCTCGACTTAGAATCATTCATTTAGTGACCATTCAAAGTTACAAGACACTGAAAAAAGTGACTTATGACTCGTCTTCACATTCACAACTGATGCAGCTTTCCCACAATCATGTGATCAAAGTTTGGGCATTTGGCAGTTGGTATGTAATAACAACAGTTGCACCATCCTGGGGTCACATGATCATCATTTGCAACCTTTCCAGCTGGCTTCTGATAAACAAAGATTTGCTTAATTGCAACATAAATCGCTTCAACAACTGCCGTGAATCGTGGCAGAAAACAACTCACTTAACTACTACCTTGCTTAGCAATGGAAATTCTGGTCCTAATTGCAGTCATAAGTGAAGGACTATCTGTATTGTATTTTTATTAATTCAGGTGAATGCAATTTTGAAACTAGATCGCCCAAAATGAACTGTATGCCTTTTCTCCTTTTATCGTATGCTATTGTCGGTCATTTTTAAATAAGCCACTTTCTGCCATCTTTGCTATTAAAAAAAGGCTTTCCAAATTCTCTGCTTTCAAAAGTTAATTTACTGAACCCCTTCATAAGTTGTAAATGTACTTCATACAATTCATTTATTCTGGTTTTCTTAGCCTTGGAAAGTCAGGGTTTTGTCATAAGAGGCACTAGAATCCTTTTGTTTGCCTTCTGAATATTCCTCTTGCCCTCCACAGCCACACTAACTAGGAACTGGAAGATGGAAATGTCATTTTGGTTCCCCCCAAATAGACCTGAAAATAAATATTGCTGAGTGGGGAGAGGGTTGGATCTTAGGATTTGTTAATTCTTTTCCTAAAAATATTTCTGCTCATGCCTCTTCTCCTTTTGGGGGGTACCTTTTTCAGTGATGCAAAGCGAGAGAAGAGAGTCCCTTCACCTGATGTAATAGTACTATCAGACAACGAGCCCTCAAGCCCAAGAATGAACGGATTAACCAAAATAGCATTAAAAGAGACCAGCGCAGAAGTGCTAATGGTGAGTCTGACCCAGCAGCCACCCCATTGAGAGCAAACTGCCTTTTTTTCCCCTTGATGTGCTCAAATCATTTGGCGTGGTAAGTCATGAGTTTGTCTTTGGAAGGTCCTCCCATTTGGGCCATGAGATTTCTTCAGCACCCAGGACATAAATTAACCCTTCTCTGTTCAACTCTATTAACAGAAACTGATCATGTCCTTTGCTTTGTTGCTGGGAAGGTTTCCTCTGCTTTGATACCTTTGATGACTTCCCACCACATTGACTTTGGCCTTCCTCATCCAACCTCCTATTTCATTCTATATCTCCAGTTGAAACACATAAACTTTCTCTTCCAGTACTGGTCCCCCAGCTGCTCAAAATTGTCTCATCATTCCCGTCCCCCCAACAACTGTTTTTTCTGTTCTTTATGCCTAGGCCACTTACATGAACCATCCCTCTGTCCCTTCTTGACTCTCATACTTGGGATTTCTCCCACAGCATCAATGTCAGCCTTCCCCCAGCCTTGTATCCTCCAATGATGATGAGCATCCAGCTTTACTATATCTGTTTGACACTGGATTAGAGAAGGCTGACCTAAGTGAGACTAGTTTTCTCTCTCTCTCTCATCTTAAAGCCCCTCTTTTCAAGTCATCCCTTCTGTTATCCTCCCCAATTTGACTCTCCCCATCCCTAAATTAAATTGAAACTTTTACTTCCATTCAAATGTGTCCTGGTAGAAAAGCAGCCCAGAAGAACGGGAGCGAATGATTAAACAGCTGAAAGAGGAACTGAGATTAGAAGAAGCCAAACTCGTCTTACTGAAAAAATTACGACAAAGTCAGATACAAAAGGAAACAACGGCTCAAAAGGTACACAAAGTCTGTCTTTTTTTTCTAAACTTGGAGTTATATGTGGTCTTCCTAACCCATCTCCCACTTAGGCATTGATTAGCTCTGTACCAATTCCTGCCTTCAAACTGCCCCCAACTAAACACAACTTTTAAGATTTATTTATAGAATTCCTGGTCATTGGACTTTGAGCTATAAATGATCCGGTAAGGAGACAGAGAGAGGATAAGTGAAGATGTAGAAAAAAAAACAAGATTATAAGAAAAGACAGGGCAATTATTATAATAGAGGCTAGCAGCATTTTTAAAACTGTCCATCCCTGACTGCTGGACATGGAGATCTGCAAGAAACCGTTCAGTAACAGGGTGATAACACCAGAGTTGTCCATTTTTTTCAAGTTCCCTTTTTTTCAAGGATGTAAATCAGGCATGTACAATCTTGGCAACTTTAAGATGTATGGACTTAACTCACACATCTTAAAGTTGTCAAGATTGGACACCAGTGATGTAAATGAAAGCATAATTCTTCCCAGAAACAAATTGTCACCATTCCTGGACTTCTCCCTTCTGTTCTCACTGAAAACTGGCTAACATTGTGACCAGAAATAAAGGCATTTTCGCGCCACATTTTGGTGGTAAAAGCTGAGGGTTCTGTTTCTGTTCTAATACGTCTCCTCTGTGTGTTTCCCTGTCTTTTCATAGCCTGCGGGTTCTTCAGGAAATGCCATAACAACACCTCCCCCATTAGTGCGGGGATCACAGAACATTACATCCAGCAAGTCAGCCCTACTACAGGTGAGTACATAAGAAAGATCTTCGTTTGTTAGTAACTCGGTCTTAAAGGCTGCTTCAGTAGATGTAGCCCTCAATTTATAACCGTAATGGAGCCTTCCCATCATAGTCATAAGTTATGACAATTATAAAGTGGGTCACCCACATGACTGACCCAATTTTACATTTTTTTTGCAGCGCTTATTAACCAAACCCTATGGTATGTAAATAACAGTTTTTGGCAAAAACATAAATCATGGTTACATGATTGTAGGATGCTACCTGCACAAAGCTCTGCATTTTTTTTTGCCAAGATTCGAGAATTGGTTTGCCATTGCCTCCTTCCCAGGGCTGGGAGAGACTAACTGACCCAAGATCCCCCAGCTGGTTTTGTGCCTAAGGCAAGACTAGAACTCACAATCTCCAGATTTTTAGCTGGTCTTTAACTGGCCCTCACAGATATATTAATAAGCTGATTACTGAGCACAAGGGAAGTGGGGAGAGAATGTGGTTTCTTGCCCTTGATTTTTCTTAAAAAGCTCTGTCTGGGCTGCTGCTAAATTCCAAGCTTGGTTCAGACTTTCACAGGTAGTTTTACTTACACAAATACAGTGCAGTTTGTTGTTTTGATTCTGAGGGAAATTACACCTCTTATCAGAAATAAGAGAAAGTACATGTATGTAGAAATCTAAATCAGTGTTTCTCAGATTTGTTCCCTGATTCATACATTTCACTATGTCCTTGAAAGAAATACACATTTTGAGTGTTGAAGAATATACCTGAACTACCCTATCCTCAAAGCAATCCACCTCCTCCCACATTTAATACAAGCCATTTTCTGTGAGTGGTGATTGATTGAAATAGGCAGGTTCATCATTGTAATTCATCTAGAGAAGCAGCAGGCATCTTCCTGTGTGGAGGAAAAATATTGATGCAGAAAAAGACACAAAGCCATAGCGGTGGGGTATGTCGAGATGTAACAGTAGCCTTCTTTTTGCTAAGAACAATAACTGTACCCAATAAATAACAAAACAATTTCCTTGCCCATTAGAGTCTGACTTTTGTAACCTAAAATACTTCTCATGACTCATGCAGAGATGCAACATCCAATCCCTTGGAGATGCAGTGCCTCCAAGAGATTGAATAACATTTCTGCTAACAAACTCTTTAAAGCAGCAGTCCATTTGGAAATGTTTCACTCATATGCAAAGTCTCTTTAATAAATACCAGCATCTCAGAAGAAACCTTTTACTTATTTTGGGAAAGTAAAGGGAGGAGCCCAGGGTGCTGCTTTTTTATTTCTACTGTTTGTCCGTGAAGGACTTGTTTTACAAGTAGTCCTCATCTTACAGCCACAATTTCCATTATTAAGCAAGGTGATTGTTAAATGAGTCAGGCCAGATTTTATGATCTTTTTTGCCATGATTCTTAACACTGCAGCTGTTAAGTGAATCATATGGTCATTAAGCAAATATGGCTTCATCCATATTTGACTTTGCTTGTCAGAAGCTGACTGGGAATGTCACAGATGGTGATGATGTGACCCTGGAACATTGCAACCATTGTAAATGCATGTCCGTTGCCAAGCACCTGAATGTTGATCATGTGACTGTGGCAATGCTTGACAGTCATGAGTACGAGTTGTAAGTCACTTTTTTCAATATCACTGTAACTTTGAACAGTCGCTAAACTAATGGTTGTATGTCGAGGACTACCTTATTTTTATGCTTTCTGTAGATGTTTTAAGATTTACTTATTCATACAGTGGGGCAAAAAAGTATTTAGTCAGCCACCAATTGTGCAAGTTCTCCCACTTAAAAAGATGAGAGAGG
>JANHZU010002074.1:10850-24057 GCA_032468055.1 Acrochordus granulatus | reverse complement strand
GATTGGATTTTTCAAAAATCCAATCCAGATGCCTGCTTTTTAAACTTTTGTTGCGATTGCTTACAGTTGTCAGCTATTGCTGGAGTTTACTTCTCATCATGCTTGATTTTTACCCATGCTGATAGAACTTGTTGACTAACAGCATCTTTGGGGTCTCTAGGCTGGGAAAAGAAGTTTTAAGAATACCTTAACATTCTGCTCTCAATAAAGATGGGATTTATGGCTCTATTGCTTAATGCAAACTGGATGAAGCACATACATATCTGCAGGGAGGACTTGGGTTGACATAGCTTTATTATTGGCTCTTTAAATATTTGTTATTCATTAGATTTTTATCCCGTCTTTATTATTTTATAAGCAATGAAGGCAGTGAACATAGCTAATACTCCTTCCTCCTCCTATTTTCCCCACAACAACCCTGCAAGGTGGGTTGGGCTGAGAGAGAATGATTGGCCCAAAGTCATCCAGCCAGCTTTTATGCCTAAGGCGGGACTAGAATTCACAGCACCTTAACTCTATACCAAACTTGCTCTTACATTATATGTTGGCTTTATATCCCACTTTTCCTTTTAGAAGTTTAGGGCAGTGTACATAATAGAATCTTTTCCAATTATATACCCATAACAACCCTGTGACTAACATAACTAACCCTCATTAGGTAGGCTGGGCTGAGAAATAATAATCAGATCAAAATCACACACCAAGTGTTCAGATTTCCTTGATCTGAGACCACTACCCTAACTACTACACTACACTATTGATACAAGGTATGAAGTCATATTGAAGTCTTACCTTGCCACCCCTTTTCTGCTTTTGCATGCAGACAATCACAGGTTCAGCCTATGGCATCGCCATGTAGCAGAGTTGAGAGAAGCTCCTCTCTGTCCAGGAGCCACTGCTGTTTAGAGTACGTGGGAATCTGCTGTGGGGTTTATATCAGTTTGTGCCCATTCTTCAGTAAGAGATGTCAAAGTGACAAATACCTAGGATGGGGCTGTTTTAGCAGTAGCCCAGAAACGTGGAATGATCTCCACCAGCAAATACATCTGTCTCCTTCATGCTGAACTCTTTCAGATAATAACTTCAAGCTATCTTTGATTTGCGGCACCATTTTAGTTAAACAGATGGGTTAAAAATTGATGGTTTTTTGCCTTAAAGAAGAAATGTGGAATCTGAATCTGTTATTTTTAGTGGAATGTATTTTAGGCTTGCCATGGTATTTCTAAGAGCCACCAAGAAACCCTTGGTAGCTAAACTAGGAAGGCTACCCTTCCCACTGCTGTTTTAGAATAGTTATTTGTATGTTACTTGCCTTTCCTGGCTGTTTTCCAGCCTCCTAGCCTGGCTTTCATCCATTGCACTAGCTTGAGGAACAGCAAAGAGGACCATCATGTTCACTTTTCCCCCTCCTTCCACTTTTTGCTTGTTTTTTCTTGACCTTAAGCTCTCTTAATCCTGGTGCTCTTCTGAGAGGTCACAAGCCCAGGTTGATCCTTTTGTGTCTTGCACAGGTAAAGTCTCCGTCAGCCCCTCCTCACAGGAACCGTACACCTGTGTCCAGTGCAAGACGGACTTCACCTGCCGCTGGAGGGAGGAGAAGAGTGGCTCCATCATGTGTGAGACATGCATGTCCTCCAATCAGAAGAAGGCACTCAAGGCTGAGCACACGAGCAGGCTGAAGGCCGCCTTCGTTAAGGCCTTGCAGCAGGAGCAGGAGATTGAACAGCGGATATTGCAACAGGCTGCCTCCCCAATTCAGAGCAAGCCAGAACAGATAGCTCAGCAGCATCATTCACTCAAGCAGGTAGGCATCTTTTGTCCACTTTCATAAGCTTATAGGCAGAAGAACAAATCCTCCTAACTCTGGTAGAATTTTGCTGCGTTCCTTGGTATGATCCGTATTCAGAGGCAGAACGCTTCTGGATAGGCAGATTTTGTTCTTGGAAAATAATGAAAGGGCTGCAGATTCAGGCCAAAAGTCTTTCTAGTCAGCATCATCTTTTTCCATCCAAGGCTATCCCAAGTTCTTCCAGAAAGTCCTCAAGTAAGGACAATAAAGGGTACAGGTATTCCTTGACTTATGACCATTTGTTTAACAACTGTTTGAAGTTACAATAACAAGGGAAAAAAGTGGCTTGCATCCATTGCAGGGCCCCTGTAGTCACATGATCAAAAGTTAAGCACTTCGGCAACCGGCATGTATTTACAATGGGTGCAGCATCCTGAGGTCGTGAAATCAACATTTATGACCTTCCCAAGGATCTTCTGACAAGCAGCGTCAATGAGAGAAGCTGGATTCACATAACAGTGTGATTTGCTTCATGACTGCAGTGGTTCACTTAACAGCCATGGCAAAAAAAGGTCATAAAATCATGTATAACTCAGTTAACTACATCACAGAAGTTTCAGTCCCAGTTGTGGTCGTAACTTGAGGACTACTTGTATTTATCTCCATTGATATCCTCAGTGTTTTACCACCAGGAACATAATCCAAAAGAATTGAACAGTTTTAAACTGCCCTCTTCTCCAAGACCTCTGTAGGCTTGTTGTAAACAGAGTAAAGAACCAATATGATCTGGATTTTGCTGATTTCTTCCAGGAGATGTATCCCTAAAGGACATTCCACCTGTCTGTTGTGGATTGCTTATTTTGTCCTTGCTTGCATGGAGAATTGCCAGGGATGGGGGAGAGTTCCCTGAGGATTCTTGGACATATAAATACATTTTATTTATATATTTCTATTTATCCATGTATGTGTAGATGAATGAATCTGAATACAGCTGCACAACCTGAACCTCCTCACACTTTTCCCAAAGTTGGCACTAAAATAATTTAGAATATAATAGGAGAGAAGTAATAGAAAAACATGAATACACATTCCTTTTTATTTCACATAATCTTCATTATGGCTCGGTGGGGGAGATACAAAACCTCACCACATTATTCTAAAAGCAAGTTGAATTCACACACAAATTTTTTTGCATGTCCACATCCTGGAGATCCATCTGTTCAATACCCCTGTAGCATAAACTAGAATTTATTCAACAGAGGTGAATGCCCTAAGGCAGGACTGGCCACATGCAAACAATAGGAGCATTCACTTATTTTCTGCTTGGCCAAAGGACATAGCAGGGATGATTTTCCTGAAACTACAAAACGTTTTTGCAGTCTCTGGCTGGAGAATTCTGGGAGTTGAAATCCATACTTCTTCAAGAACCCAAGACTGGGAAATGCTGCTCTCTGTGATGTGAGAATGTGATTTCATGATTACCTCCTTTCCAGCACTCAAGCTTCATTGGTTCTTTTCTCTTCCTTATCTTGGTCACTGCTCAGGCCTCCAGCCAGCTGCCCCGAAGCGCCAGCACCCCTCGTGGAGTCTTGCATGCATTTAGCCAGTCGCCCAAGTTGCAGAATGCCTCCGGTGTGGCCGTACTTGGTGGCAGGCAAGGTAAGCGTGCTCAGAGACCCATCGGCAAAGGAGGTGCTTACACTTGGAAGAAGACACCCGTCAATGCAGGTAGATGACTCGCTCTTGAGACTTCTTGTCTTTATCGCCGCTGGCCGCACTCCCTTGTCCGGCCAGCATTCTTTCTGAAAGAATAAAAAAGAATCTCTGGGTGAAAAGGGTGTTTCTATTGATTTCTCTTTCTTTCTTTTTGGTGCATTCACTGTTTCAAAGCTATATGGGTATACTAAGGCCTCCCACCACTATTGTGAAATATTATATGAGTTCTGAGCAACCCCATGACTTCCTTGAAATGGGATACTGGGAAATCCCAGTGTCCTTTGGGTGGCTGTCTTAGGGCCACTGCCTAGAATTTAATTTCAGATTAAATAAGGTATTATCACAACATAGACAACCTCCAGGAACAACTAGAACAGACCATTACCCCAGAACACACAGTAATGCTGACATATACCATTAAGACTACATAAAGCTACTACTGATAATGTTACCTAGTTGGTTGATGAAATGTCTGCAAGAAAACAACCAAGCTCAGAGAGCACCAAGGACTCTGCAGTTAGAAATATTATCTTCTGTTAGTAGTATTTTTATCAAGAGGCAAGCTTCCTTACTTTTGCATTGTAGTTGCTATCATTTCATACCAAGATTTTTTTAAAGGAAATCATATTATATATCAGTAGCTTGAAGTAGAAGGAAGTTCCCTTCTGGATGCTGTCTGAATAGTTCTGTGACTAGCAGAAATTGATCTAGCCATAACTGGGATTGTTGAACAAGAACTGCCCTCAGCCTAAGCCTTTACGATAAACATTCTGGTATGATGGAAATGTAGTCTGACAATTCTCCAGTTTTTTTAACTTGGAAGGTTCCCCAACAATAAAGTTATAATAACTGATTGCTGAGTATTCGATATCTGGGCCTTGCTCCCTGGTTACAGGGATTTTTCCTACCTCTCCATTCAGCCTTTCTTCATTTTCTGCCAGAAGTCAAGCACAACCTATTTTTTGTTTAATTATTCCTTTGTGTCCTCTTTTAGAATCTCCTAGTTAGCCTACAGCATAAATAAAAATAACAGTATTTAAGTAAAAAGAATAGAAACTGAAACATTAAAAAACAAAAGCTAAAAGAGGAAAGGAGGGAAAAACAAATTTTATAGTTCTGCAAAGTAGCAGGAGATTCCAGTTTGGCTTAAGCAAGTCAATTGTTTAGCAGTTTCAAGTGAGACCTTCAGTGGAAGATAGGTTGTTCTGACTACAATAAAGCCCATCCTGGAGTAGTGATATGAGTTCCTTTCTCTTATTTTGAGGAGGGCATTGGAAGGCACCATTACTTTGGGGAGTATTTCACTCAGATTTCATTTTCATTATTTAAATTTATTATTTGAAATTCTCGATAAATAGAAGTTCTATATTTTCAGAGTTTCAACAAGGAGACTTTTAGACAAGCTTCAGGGAAACAAATGTTTCCTATCCCAATCCTTAAAATGCCCCCAAACCCAAAATGTGGCCTGAAATCAGTATTTTAGCTTGTTTGGAGGTAATTGAAAATGGAGGTGGTTTGCTTCCCTCTTCTGTTAATGAATTCCTATTCAAATTTCTACCTGCCAGCTGGACAGCCAACAGTTATTTATATATCCTCTACCTCTCTTTCCAGCTTAGTTTCAGTGTTACAGATAGTCCTTGACTTACAACCATAATTGGCACCAAAATTTCAGTCACTAACTGATGCAATCATGAAATGAGTCATCATGACCAAACCCAATTTTACAATTATTTTACTGTGGTTATTAAGTGAATGACACAGTTGTTAAGCAAATCAGGTATCCCCAGTTGACTTTGGTTGTTAGAAGCCAGTTGCGAAGGTTATAAATTTCAATTAAGTGACCATGCTGCAAGATACTGTAAACCACTGTAAATGCAAGGTAGTTGCTAAGTGCCCAAACTGTGACCACATGATGCAAGGGTGGTATGACAGTCATAACTTCAAGGATGGGCATAAGTCACTTTTCCCAAGGCCATCATAACTTCGATGTAAATGAATGGCCAAAAGTCAAAGACTAGCTGTATATAGTGACAGAATGCATTCCATGTTCATGGGTATGTTCTTGCTTTGGGCTTTTCTTCATCTATATATATGTATTTGTAGTTTGATTAATTATATTGTATTTTTTTCAAATCCTAAGATTTCCCCAAGCACACTTACCTCACCTTTATTCTATGCTGGCTCTGTTCCCAGAGATATGCCTCTTCCCAACCTGGCTGTTTCCCAATGTTGTTGGGAATGCAGTTCCCAAAGGGGAATTTTAAGACATGGTGGCCATCTTGATATATCTGGGAAAGGCCGGTAAGGAAAGATCCTAGATCAGTGTTTCTCAACCTTGGCAGCTTCAAGATATGTGAACTTCAACTCCCAGAATTCCACAGCCAGCTGGGGAATTCTGGGAGTTGAACTCCACATATCTACAAGCTGCCAAGGTTGAGAAACAGTCCTAGATGTTTACTGCCAACTTTGCTATTAGAGGGGGAAATCAGCCCCTCACTTGAGAATTCATTCCATTGCCCCTTTTGTGTTCCTTCTATCCAGGCGGGACGCTGAACTTCGTTAACCCAAGTCTCACCGTGCACAAAACCTCCTCCTCGGCTGTGGATCGCCAGCGTGAATATCTCTTGGATATGATTCCTCCACGCTCCATCCCTCAATCCGCCACGTGGAAATAACGCAGGAACCTCCGCCCTCAGTGGAAGACTTCACATTTTTCTATTTCATCTTCTTGGGTTTTTCTTCTTCCCCTCCCTTTTGATTCTGCCATCCTTTCCCACCGAAATCTCTCCACACAGTGGAAAAGCTGCTTTCAACTCTAACTGGATCTGCTTGTGGTGTTTGCCGGGAGGTTTTTTTTTTCATTTTTTCCCTTTTTTGCCAGCCCCCTTAGGGGCCACTTTGCTTCCTGCTGGATAGAATGGACACTCGAAAGAGTGATAATGAACATTAAGCTACCATGTCCTTGCAAATTTTTTTTTTTTGGCTGATGGTTAAGACCATCTCTGAGGAGGATCTCAATTTAATATTATTTTCCGTGTATTTTGTCTCTTAGTTTGAGGTTGTTTTTTTTTTGGATCAGCACTAGTATCCAGCAAGGAATTGTGCAAGAGACTGACACTCAGTTGCTTCTGGTCTCAGTCCCTTCATTTCCCTTCTTAAATCCCCTCTCTTTTTTTTAGTTTACCTTAGTTGAAATTTCCTTTGGTTGATCGTACAATAGTCCTTTGTGATGAAGGATGTACTTCACCCATTCTCAAAAAGCAGAAGTGGGACCTAGTAGCAGTGGGAGGGAAAAAAACAGGAAAGCTGAACTCATGGCCTTGTTTTCTGTTAATCCCAATGCAATTCTCAAGAAATCCCTATTCTAAAGGATAACAGCAAGGGTTTAGTTGTTTTGTTTGGAGGTTTTGTTTTGTTTTGTTTTTAATCCGGTAATAACTTATATTACAAGCAAATGCAAATGGACTTGCTGCCCCCCAGAAGAAATGGAGCAACTGAACACAGGATGTGCATCTTCTTGTTTTTGTTGTTTTTTTTAATAAATAGAATCTTGTCTCAGACAGATATTCTGCTCTGGACATTTGATGGTTTAAAGAATTACTGGACAGTTTATATAAAACTGCTCTATTGAATCTCCTCAATCTGAACAGAATGAACAGTTTTTTTAAAAATAAGAAAAAATAAGTCTGACGCTCCCAAAGAGAGAAGGGAGCAGTGTGGAGATGAATATTTTTCTTTCTTACAAAATGCAACATCTAATTGCATCTCCCTCCCCCTTTTCATTTTTTTAGAAAGGTTTTTACTTGGCTATCTAAGAACAGTGTGCAATTTAGTTATGTGGAGAAGAAGGGACCAGAGAAGTAATCAGTTTGTGTTTTAAAAAAATAAAAATAAAAACAACACCATGAGACAAATTCCACATCTCTCTTGCTACCACTTGTTGTGGGGGAAAAATGACCTTCACAGAGGTGAATTGTTATAGATCTGGTGCCCTCCATATGTGTTAGACTCAGATCCCATAATTCCCAGCCAGGAGTGCGAGTAGAGGGTGCCTGTTAGAGGAAAAAACAGGGTCTCTGGTTTATAAACACAACATGGGTGCAAAAAACTGTTGTCTCTGGTGTGTTCAATCCCATCCCTAGAAATGTTAATTTCCCTTTTGCTAGTAGCATCTTGACTAATGCTGGCTTTAAATCACATTTCTTCCTCCCCAGCCCCCCTGCCAAATTCAGTGAAATATGGAAGAATCATAGTTTTTCCCCTTCAATCCCATTTTCTTATTTTTGTAGTAGAGGCAGAACTACAGACCTTTCTATAATTATTCATAATAGCATATTGGTACTAGATCTAGTGCTGATATAAAAGTTGGTTGCAAAAAATTATAAATAAATGCATATATAAATATATATATATATATATATATAAGACTATATATAAAGCAGGGTGGGAGGGGTTAATACTGTGCAGTCAAACATTTTTGGGGCTGGTATTTTGTTAGCTACAAGTTGAGATGCCTAATTTAAGAACAGACCTACAAACAAATATTGCTGTATCAGGGAGGGCTCCCTTTCCAATAATGGCTCTTGCATTTTAATAAAAAGTTCCTTTTAATTCCCCCTTTTTTCCTTTTCTGTAAGCATGAGTATTTAGATTTAATGCTTTAAAATCTGATGGATGACAAGCATATAGGGTTTTTTTCTGTACACAATTCTTCATTTTAGTTGGTTTTTCAATGTTTGTGGTAGGTTTTGCTTTTGTTTGTACACCAAAACTATTGCTTTACTCTCCACTCTCACCTCTGTTTGAATTTAGTGGGGCTTTAAAAGCATTCTGATCAATTTTTCACCCAAAGTTAGGATACCTTAATACCATTTCCTTCTCTTCCACTTCAATTCCGTATAGAATTTTACCCCAGTATCAACAAAGGAGTTCCAGTTTCCTAAAGAACCCAAGTCATTTCCAGATAGATTTCCCTGACTATTCAAATAGACCTGAAATTGGTTTGAAACTGTAGTGTAGACATAATGTTAAATTTCTCTGGCATTTTCACAATTGCATCATTGGTCTCTGTTAGACTTGATATCAATCAATGTTTGCATTTCTGAAATTCTAGCCTTGCCTTTTGCATAGGCCTTTGGATTACTTATCAAGAAGGGTGGGTTCACCCTTGGGAAGTATAAGCTGGAGCATATAAGTTGTGGACCTGGAAAAATGGTAGATGGGCAAACACTGTGTTTCCAGAAGCCATTTCCTTTTTAAAAAGATGAAAATTCCAGCCATATCAGAGAACTCTTTTGATCAGGTTGGAATTGTCCAGAAAATTTTGGAGGTCCAGAAAAATCTTAACTTGAAGTAACTCCTGTGTTGGATCTTTTAAGCCTCAGGTTGAGCTTATCAGACATTAATACATCATCATTTTGGGGAATTGTATTTTAAGTATCACTCCAGTAGGCATCAAAAGGTGACCAAAGTGTTCTAGAAAATAAGGAAGGAATATTATTCTGTGATGAAGCCTAAGAAAAAGACTTGGATATTAATTTAGTGCTGAGGAAATTTCAAATACAGCTGAATATGATAAGCAAAGCTGTGTGAGAATTCTATTTGTGTATCGACAAAGGTAATCAAGAAAGTGATGATTACACTTCCCTCAATCATATTTCTTCTAATTCCTCACCTTCTAATTCCTCACCTCACCTTTCATTTGCTTGATAGGAAGAGAAACATTAATATAGTTTTGCTAATGACACATGTATTTTGTATGTGCACACCTGCCTGGAAATGGACTATGATGGAAAATAGAAGGGTCATAGTGAAAACATTAAAATTGCATCAAAGATTAATGTCTATGGGGCACAACAATTGAACTCAAAGGATCAGAAGCCTGTATGCTTTCTCATCTGGGATAATTTTTATTTCATGGTTTGTGAGCCGCTCAAAGTTGTACTCTTAAGATGGGCAGCCATATAAATCTTCTAAATAAATAACCCTAGTTTGCGATTGCAATGTGCCATGCAATGCTGGAGCTCACAATGGTGGGCTGTTTTACATGCCCCAAGCTGAATTAGTTGCTGGCCTGCCACTTTGCTGTTGGTATAAGGATAAAACATGGATTCTGTAGGTTGGAAGTGAGGCATATTATGAAGTTGATTCCTCCAAGTGTTTTTTTCAAAGTTGAGAACTCCTTCAGAATTGTCTTTGAGAGAGACCAGGCAAGACTTTTGGCTGCAGATTCATACATTCTTAGCAATGTTGGGTACTGCATCACTAATAATTGGGATACTGCCAGATTTTTTTCCTGTTTGCTGATGGTATTTGATTGTGGCCATTTTAATCTTGGTCTCCCATGCAAAAGTATACTGTTAAAAGAGTTATACATGGCATAATTCAGTTGAATGCCAAAAGTTCACTTGTTTTAACAAAGATGTTTTAATAAAGTAATGGAGCAAAAAAATCTTAGCCATGATAGCTAAGCTGAGCCTCCATAAACAGTGACAGTACATCCCTAAGTGTTGGGAAGTTAAGATTAGAAAATGTGCCTGTTATCATGTTCTGAATTTTGGCCCTTACACTATATTTTAGAAATGATATTTTTAATGTCCATTTTTAAAACATTTAGAGAATGTTTGTGCTCTATAAATGTGCTCTTAGTAGCTGTTTGCTTCAAACTTGAAATTAAAACAGAAAAGCTCACAGAGCAGTAGGGACAAAAACAGTAATGTTTATCTGTATTTATTTTGAAGTTCCAAAGGCTCCATTTTTAAGCAAATGGGAGTGTCATGGAAGAGCCTGGGTCGACTTTAGTCTGTTGGATTGTCACACTCATAACCTAAATCACCGACAGCCCTTTGAGATTGATCAGACTAGGAAACCAGTATTATGAATGATAATACTGTAGTACTTTTATCGTAAGGTTACAGTAACAATCTTGCAGGTCTGAATGCACTTCTCATCTCATTGCCTTTGCAGTATCCTAATGAGAACTAGGGAGGATCAAGTCTGAGCCATTTCCTCAAATGAGAGAGCACCAAGAACCCCGTGTTTATGGATGTTGCATTATGACATATCTGGAGAGGAAGGTTTTGTCAAGCCATTTTAATCTAGCATATGTCTATCAGCTGGCTGTGGCTGTTTCTGTGACATTTTCCTGGTATTTGAAGTGTTTTACCATGTATCCTGTTTCTTTTCATAAGACTTTGCTCCAGACCCCTGAATACCTTTATTTAATCTATATAGTCACCCACCTCATTAGTAGGTTGTTATTTTTGGTATCTGTTCCAGTTTGGATATTTAAATGGGTTTTTTGTAACAATGTACTTTAAAAAAGATGGAACTTCAGTTGCATGGCTGAGGTTGCCATCTTTACTTTTTTGCCCCCCTCAGACACTCCTGGTCGTAGAACTGGATCCAAGACTTGAGGTGGCTCTAATTCACACAGCATGGAATGATTCCATTCTTGTGATTGGGCAATCATCATATGGTAGTGTGGCAGGGAACTAAGAGATGCCATTCCATTCATGCCAAAAATGTTTAGTGCAAAAGTGGCTGCTGGATTACCAAAAATATGAGGAGAAACAATGGATTTGCTACCCATCCCCGGCCAGACCAGGAACTACAGTACAGTTACCATCTAGTGTGAACAAGAATGGCCCAGCTAAAGGCTGGGTTTGCTCAACATGCTAGACAATGAGTTTATCTAGTTTGTGGCTTAGTGTGTTGTGTGAACCTAAGTGTGTTGTGTAATTGGATTCCCAGAGAGAAACCATATTTACGTAATTTGTGGCTCAGTGTTATAGGAACTTTGGTAACTGGATAACTCAGCAAACCATGGGTCTGTAGTAGGTGACCACACAGCTTCTATTATTCACTTGGCAGATTCCCCAAAGAGATAAATCACATTTACACACCATTCAAAAGAGACAATAAAAAGCTAAGGAAACAACAAGATCAGAACACACCTTCTCCAGCAGCCAACTTCCAAATAAGGGATTAATACCAGAGAAATAAGCAGAAAACAATAATCAAGGAGCTACCAAGGAGAAAACCACAGCTCCACCGACCAGAGCAGGGCAAGCTGTTGCATACAGGCAGGAAATAAACACTACACTCACTAGCACTGATGAGGTTTCCTAGTTGGGGAATGAAATGTCTGCAAGCAAACAACCAAGCTCAGAGCCCCAAGGACTCCACAGATTCCCAGAGAGCCATTATTTAAACACTTGACTACCACAAAGAAATTTTATTTTTAACTTAGAAAAGGGTAGACTTTGAAGTGGGTCTTCAAGCTGATTGGCCAGCCTTCGTTTTTTAAGGTGAAACAGTCAATTGTTGCCAAGCATTTTAAATAGTATATTTTCCATGCCTCCAGAGAGGCACTTTTTCCTTGCCTTTTAACACCATACCAACATCTGCAGACTTAATGAGCTATAAACAACTAACTGCCTTTTACTACAACCAGTTCCTAAACAACTGTTTGAATTTACAATGGACTCCACAAAAAAATTATTTACAACATGATTTCCAAGTTCCAACAACAAAAGTTCCAGTGCGCCCCCCCAGTGGTCACATGACTGCATTTTGGGCGCTCGGCACTCAGACTGCATTTATGATCATTTACTGTATCCCTCGGTCACATGACCACGATTCCATGCAGTTTGCCAGAAACCAGCATTTACTTCTAGTTTCCAGCAAAAGCCGGCCCATGCCCCATTGCAAACAATTAGTTTGTTTACCAACTGCTATTTTTGTTTAATCACATTTGCATAACTGCTGCAAAAATGGCCATAAAATCAGATCCGGTCACACAGTGACCTGCTTTACAACCATCACAACCATAATTCTGGGTTTCAATTACTATCATGACAACTGTAGCTGAGTGGAAGAGCGGAAACTTGTACAGAGATCCCAGATCCCTTTGGCCTACAAAGCAGCTCACTCTGCCCCACAAAATAGGAAGGCCCTGATCTTATTGACCTGAGGCACAAAAGACATGGTTGCCTGCATAGGCATTGGAGCAAAACACTGAGCAATTTATCTCCAAGACATGTAGTGGTTTGATTTTTGTCCTTGGTTGCCAACCTATTCCATTTCAATTTATATAGCCAACAAGTTAAAACTATAGAAAGAAGAGAATCATGATGTAAACTTAGAGATATGATATTTACAATCTAAAATATAGCTTCTGATCTTCAGAGCAGAAGTACTTCTCTGAAGAGAAGTACTCTTCAGAGTACTGCTCTGAAGATCAGAAGCTAGTTTATTTTTTTTTCTGCTGTATTTATCTTCCTCCTAAGTTTTCATTCTTCCATTTTTAGCTTTTTTTACTCCTTTTTTCTTAACTCCTTTCTTGTCCCACCTTAGTTTATATTTGTTAAAATTTCAGTACAAATCATATATGACTAAAATTTATAGGGCCCACCCAGAGTTATTTTATGAGTTGAATGGCCACAGATGTTGGAGAAATAAAGCCCCAGTTTGATCACTGGTGTCTCATTTGGACTAGAAGTGCTCAGGTTCTGAAAGACCGAGGACAGCTGTTAAATACCATTTACAAATACTTCAGTGGCTAGTGAAGTTCGAGACAAATAACAGGTGCTATAAAGTATTATGTAAACTAAGTCATATTAAGAAATAATCATATTAAGCGAAAGCATATTAAGTAATATTTAAACTCGGAACATTGCATGGACACAGCCAGTTTTATAA
>JANHZU010002074.1:0-10081 GCA_032468055.1 Acrochordus granulatus | reverse complement strand
TTAAGAAATAATCATATTAAGCGAAAGCATATTTAGTAATATTTAAACTCGGAACATTGCATGGACACAGCCAGTTTTATAAACAAGGTTTACAGTTTAGAGCAGTGTTTTTTGAACTTGGCAGCTTTAAGATGTGTGGACGTTAACATTTTGGCTGGGAAACTCCTGAAATCCTCACATCTTAAAAGCTGCTAAGTTCAAAAAACACCGCTCTAAACTGTAAACCTTGTTTATAAAACTGGCTACGTCCATGCAATGTTCCGAGTTTAAATATTACTCAATATGCTTTTGCTTAATGTGATTATTTCTTAATATGACTTAGTTTACATAATACATTATAGCACCTGTTACTTGAGTGTTGTATAATCCTAGTCAATGTTAGTACTGAGCAAAGTGGGTGGTTTAGCTCACCAGCAATACTTTTTAAGACTTTTTTCTTAACCCTGACTTAAAAAATCACTATTAGATTCACATCACATCATTAAAATTAAATCATGGATTCATATGTTGTACAAATTTATTTACAAAGTGCATCAAACTGCCTAAATCTCAAGGATTGTAGTTAACGAGATTGCAGTTTAGGGCTTGTAAGCCATAGTTGATGGCTGCCTTTGCTAGAATTGTCAGACTTGGTTATTTCAAACCATGTATTAGTGCGATAAACGTCAACCCACGTGAGGCATAAATGATCAGGTTCAAATTATAATTCGGGCACATTATGAAAAGGCTGTCTGGAGAAGGCGCGAGTGCGGGGAAAGATGGAAGGAAAGAAGAGAAGACGACGACCAGCAGCAAGGTGGAGGGGGGGAGTCAGCCGAAGGCCCCAAGCTGGAGACAGATTCTTCAGGATCTGTTTGGTCACTGAGAGTCGAAATGATTTGACGGCACTGAATAAAAAATATGCAATAAATTAAAGGCATCCACTCTTGTTCCATCAGCCTGTGTTCCGGAGCCCTTTTATTTTACTATTTACTTATTTGTCACATTTTTAAAAAAAGTCCAAGCGCACTCTGGGAGCGCAGAAAAGGGAACTTTTCTTAAATTGTTGTCCTTCCAAAAAAAAAAAAAATCGCGCAGTCTTGTGTCCTCGGACGACTGCCTTGCAAAACATGCTACCGTTTTGCATATCGCAACCGTTCCCGGAACGTTTTGGGCGTAACTGGACGCTCCGCGCGGCGGCGGCCTCCAGCGCGCGAGCCCCCGCCGGCCCGGAATTCCCGTCACGTGACCTCGTGGCCGGGCAAGTTCGGTTTTGATTGCGGCGCCCGCGTGACGCCATCCACCAGAGGCGAGCGGGGTGGAAGCGTGAAGTCGGGACACAGCTGACCGCTTTCAAGATGGCGGCGGGAGCTTGGAAGGTGAAGCAGGACATGCCGCCGGCGGGCGGTTATGGACCAATCGATTATAAAAGGCGGTTGCCCTATCGGGGCATCCCGGGTGAGGAGTGGGAGATGGGGTCTTGAAACTCGGGCGCGGGATCCTCCGGAGGCAGCTGTTTCTCGGCCTCTCGCCTCAGCGAGGACTGGTATCGAATGAACCAGGATGGGCTGTGTTCCTATGCGGAGCTGCAGCCCGTGCTTTTCAAACCCTCCGCACCCATCCTAAGCCTGGAGGAGAGACGAGCGAGGCACGGCCATTTTTCTTTCTTGCAGCTTTAAGGCCTGCTGTCAACTCAACCGATTGTGGTTTATTCAACAAGCCACGGTTGGGTGTGTTGTGAAAGCCAGCTGAGCAGTTGGGTGCTGGGTTTGTGTGAGACTTGGGGTTCTCCACAGTGCCCAAAGAAAATGGGAAGGGGGTGCAGCCTTTCAATTGCTTTGTCTCATAGTCCACGTCAGAGCATCTTCTGAAGACCATCCCTTATAATCCTGCCTGTTCAGCTGATTGTCGGTGCTGAATTCCTGTATATGCCACTTCAAAATGAACCTCTCACATAGCTGAATGTGCTGCAGTTGTGATGGTTTATTGGGCTCAGGACGCAGGCTCTACTGCTATTCCCCAAATTTATCTTCTGAATTTATATTTCTGGGAGGAATCACCTAACCTTGTGAAAAACCAGGCTCAAATTTCCCCAGATATTTGCCAGAAACAGCTCCATATAGTAGCTTAATTTAATATATCTAAGATACATTGATTAAGATACTAAATTGATATTTGGAAGTGCACCACCTGGGCAAACGGAGGAGCCCTTTGGTGATTAGATATGTTTATTTGTAGGAAATGTCCTACAAATAAACATATCTAACCTTTTGTCCTAAAGGGACAATATATGAAAATATGAAAAGATATGAGCCAGTTTAGTCTTGTGGTTAAGGCACCAGGCTAGAAACCAGGAGACTCTGAGTTCTAGTCCTGCCTTAGGCACGAAAGCAGGCTTGGTGACTTTGGACCAGTCCTTCTCTCTCAGCCGAACTCACCTCACAAGGCTGTTGTTGTGGGGAAAAAATAGGAGAGGGAAGAAGTATTAGTGTGTTTTCTGCCTTTTGTTACTTATTTAAATAATAAAGATTGGATAAAAATAAAATAGTCATGATCCAAAGCTGCAGTCAAAAGCTGTAGTGCAGTCATGGAACTAGCAAGCAGGAGAAGTCTTTAGCTTCCTCAACTTTATCCCTAAAATAAAAATCAAGGTGACTGTACAGCCTGTGGAATCTTAGCCACTTTTGGCAATATTTTTTCCTTGTTTTACTGGCACAATTTTGGTGGCTGCTGACAATCATGAGGAATCCCACTTTGTTGTTTCCAGGTTATGGCCTTCTTGCGATAGGAGTTGGGACTTTTGTTTTTGGCTCTTACATTATTTTCAAATGGAACTGGGAGAGAAGGTGAGTTTCCAACCATTCCCTTCATTTAAATTGCCTCCCAAAAATGTGCACAATAGCCTTTCATCAGTACATTAACCCATACATAGATTTCTGCTAATTGTGGTGTATTAATTACATCATGATTAAAAAACAGTTTAGTTTGTTGTATGACAGCAGTCAGTATCTGCATGAGGGTTTCTGCAGAAAATCAGCATGATACACATTTAATCAATAGAGCGCATTTTATATGGAGAATCTTGGGATATTGATGAAACACTTGTACAGAGAAGTTTAATATTCCATGAGCAGGAAACTTGGAAATAGCATCCTCAGCTGGTCTGTATGTTGTCAAAAGGCCTTTTGGGATGCAAACACTGTGTATAAGCATTTACCAAGGGGGTGGGATTACATTGCAACACTGCATCCACTGTTTATCCACCCCTCATGGATGCTGAAGGAACTCAGAGAATAGTGAGCTTGGTTATGTTCTTGCTTTAAACTGGAATAAGGAATATTCTTTCTTCCTGTATATTCTGAATAAGGTTGTAGTTGTATTAGGAAAAAAAGCAAGTCTAAAGCTTGGAATGTATTTTACAGTGTAGCTCATTTTTTTATGCTCAGCATTTCACACAAGTGTCTTTCTAATTTCTACCTAGAAATGCCAGGATTTAAATCTGAGGTCTTCTGTGTGAAAAACAATCATTCATTTACTACTGTATGGTATTTCCTATCCTGGTCTCTTAGGATTTTGTGAGTTGATATCCACCAACTTTGGAAGGGATCAGACTGAGGACTTAACGATAGTAGATGCTTAGAAATGGAGATGAAAATCCCAAGATCTGGGAGGACCTGGTTGGCTGTCCACAAGTTTTATTTCCCCTTTACTGAAGGGGGAATGAGGTCTTCTGTTACAGGATCTGGAAACCACTCTTGTTCTTTCCTAGCACATTTTATTGGTCACGTCTCTGCTCTTTTCCTGCCTTTTCTAGAAAACTGGCTTTTGAGAACTTGGAAGCACAAATAGCAACGATGCCTCTCTTAATGGCTGAGGAGGATCGAAGGTAGGTTCAGTTCTCTAGGCATGGGTGCTGAGAGATTTTTACCTCTCCTCTTCCTTTTATCTAAGCCACTGTTTCTCAACCTTGGTAACTTTAAGATATGTGGACTTCAACTCTAAAAATTCACCAGCCAGCCATGCCAGGGTGACTGGAGAATTTCAGGAGTTAAAGTCCACATATCTTAAAGCAACTGAGTTTGAAACATACCTGATCTAAGCAAATCACTCCCCCAAGCAAATCTATTGCCCTTTCCTTCACTGTTATGTACTTTCAAAGTACTCAAAGGTTTGAACTCTTCAAAAACATTAACTTTTCAGGCTGGTTCACATCAGACTATACCCTGGCTTGTTTATCCAGTTTATTCCCCAAACCACAATTGATAAGATGTACACAATGCTCAACTGTAAATCATGGTTTGCACACTATAAAGTTGAGTTTATATAATTCTCAGCGTGGGAGATCTGTTTGATTTTACAGTATAGTAGAAGTTTTTTTTAATTATGTTGCTTAATTTGAGAATTGTACTGTACAAAAGTCTTAGGCCACTACCTGCTTTGTTTTAGCAAAGTTTTAATGACCATCCATAATTATTTTTCAATCTCTGTATTAAGATTCAAATGGAAAATTCATGAAATATGTAAACAAAATATAAACAAACACAATTTTCAGAAAAAAATGGCTTCTTCAGGAAAAATTCAAATATTAAATAGCACTGAATATTTGCCACTTTAACCTATGGAAGATGTTTTTTCTTTTCCTGTCTTTGAATACTGCATACAAATTTCTTGTATTTTCTGGTTGTACTTTAATAAAGAGACAGAGACATAATTATATATGGTCATTATACCATTGCTAAAATAATAATAGAATGATTGTCTATGACTTTGGCACAGTACTATCTATGTACACATCAGTTTGACAAATGGATTGATTTATTAGGTGTGAAAAATTTCCAGGACTGCTTTCAGCTGGAGCCAGTAGACTTAAATTAACAAGATAAGGAAACTGGGCATTATACAGGACTTACTATATATCTGTGATTTTTACATATAGTCATGTGAAAAAGAACGTATATCCTCTTTGGGTTCTATGGTTTTATTTATCAGGACATAGCAAAAATCACCTGGTCCTTAGCAGTTCTTAAAAGTAGATCAGTACAATCTCAGATGAACAACAACACATGACATATTATACCATGTCATCCTTTATTTTACAAAAAGAAAGCCAGTATGGAGAAGCCATGTATGAAAAACTAAGTACATCTTATGATACAACAGCTTGTAGAACCATCTTTAAGAGTGATAATTTGAAATAATTGTTTTCTGTATGACTTTATCATCTCTCCCATTGTTGTGGAGGAATTTTGGCTCACTATTCTTTACAATATTGCTTCAATACATTTTGTGGGCATTTGTTTATGCACAGCTCTCTTGAGGTCCCGCCACAGCATTTCAATTGGGTTGAGGTCCGGACTTTGATTGGGCCATGGCAACACCTTGATTCTTTTCTTTTGCAGCCATTCTGTTGCAGATTTGTTGGTGTGCTTGGGATCATTGTCCTGTTGCATGACCCAACATCAGCCAAGCTTTAGCTGTCAGACAGATGGCCTCACATTTGATGCTAGAATATTGTGATATACAGAAGAGTTCATGGTTGACTTAATGACTGCAAAGCACCCAGGTCCTCTGACTGCAAAACAAGTCCAAATTATCATTTTTCTACCATCATGCTTGACAGTTGGTATGAGATGTTTGTGCTGATATGCTGGTGTTTGGTTTTCACCAATAGTGGCACAGTGCATGATGGCCAAACATCTTCACTTTGGTCTCACCTGTACAAAGGGTAGTCTTCCAGAAGTCTTGTGATTTGTTCAGATACAACTTTGCAAACTTAAGCTGTGCTCCATGTTGTTTTTAGAGAGAGAAGAGGCTTTCTCCTGGCAACCCTTCCAAACAAACCAGACTTGTTCAGTCTTTTTCTAATTGTACTGTCATGATCTTTAATTTTCGCATGCTGAGGCCTGTAGAGTCTGAGATGTAACTCTTGGATTTTTTGCAATTTCTTTGAGCATTACATGATCTGACCTTGGGGTGAATTTGCTGAAATGTCCACTTCTGGGAAGACTGGCAACTGTCTTGAATGTTTTCCACTTGTGAATAAACTTCCTTACTGTAGAATGATGAACCTTAAATAGTTTGGAAATGGCCTTAGAACCCTTCCCAGATTGATGGGCAGCAACAATTGCTTGTCTAAGATCATTGCTGATGTCTTTACTCTTTGGCATTGTGTTAATGTATACTTCAACGCAGCAAACTTCTCATACTTTGGCTTTAATAAAGGTAGTCATACTTGCTAATGATCAATTGATCAACTGATTAGCAGCACCTGGCTGCTACTTAGCCTCTTCATACTTGTGGAAGCAGTAAAGTTGTACTTAATTTTTCACACATGGCTTCTCCATTTTGGTTTTCTTTTTGTAAAATAAATGATGGCATGGTGTCATATGTTGTTGTTCATATGAGACTGTATTGACCTCTGTTTAAGAACTGCTAAGAACCAGATGATTTTTATTAAGAACTCAAAGAGGATATACTTTTTTTTACACATGACTGTATCCTTGGCATTTTATATACATTATTAATAGACAGACAGAAGACACACATACACATACTGTACCCTCTGAAAGATATGTATTCTGTCTATTTGTCTTTTGGAAGAAATTGACTTAAATTCAAAGTTGTCCTCCTTTCAGGAAAAGAAGGTTATAAAAAGAGATTCTGTAGACCAATCAACTGATTCAGGTTCAACATTAATATTTTCAGAGTGGTGACTAACAAATGATATCAATTAATATCATGGTCATAGATCTGCATATACAATGATAGGTTGTGTGGGTATGTTTTGGGATAATCTGATCAAAGTAGCAAACTGATCACTATATCCATCTTGAGTGCACAATATTATTTGGAATGAGAGTTATTCCAAATGTAAGTTTTATGGAAATTGAAAATCTACATCATCTAAAAGAAAGTAGGGGAATCTACAGTAAAACCTATAATTTAAATCCCTTTCAAACACTTTTTTTCCTCCCAGTTTTTTCTTGCAAATGGAGCATTTGCTTTTTTTTTTTTCAGCTCAACTGAGTTTTGATCTATTGGTTGTGACAGAAATTGAACAACTGATTTATCACCTGAGCTTGATGTCATAGGCTAGCCCAAAGTCACCCAGCCATTGCATGCCTAAAGTGGAACTAGAGCTCACAGTCACCTGTTTTCTATTCTTAATCACTACACCAGACTGGTTTTCTAATTCCTTTCAAACAATGTTCTAAACAATTTGGGGAGCATTTTGCAACACCTCTCAGACTTTTTAAAGCTTCCATCAAGTTCAGGCCCCTTTGTTTTGTTGTGAGGGACCTATTTCACAAGTGTAATATTTCACATCTCTAAGGTTACACTTTGAAGTAGGTTCTCCCCAACAGAACATTTGCAGATTATTGTTTACATTATCTAGCTTTCTATATCCTAGTATTAAATATTTAACACTTTCCTAACTTGAAGTTGATATAGATTTATGTGACTATTTTCCATTTAACTAAAATTAGCTGCTGATTAGTGTAACAAAACTTACTCATCATATCCACTTCACATGTCTGATGAAAATGGAGGTAGCTGGTCGAGTTTTGTCATAATACGTTTGTCTGTGATGTTGACACATGACACTTGTTTGTTTTCCGTGACATGCCTACATAATTACTCTTGGAACTAATCATTTATGTATTTACCTAGTAAGTGGCAAGCAGTCATAATTATAATTAAATAGATACAGCTGTTCTCTTGTTTCTGCTCCAGTTATATGACATGCAATGATTCAGAAATGATTTTAAACTACATGTTATTAGTGTTTTTATTCAGGGCTAGACTCATTTGCAGGAAATTCCATTCTATCGCTTTTCTCTATAGTTTTCTGATCTTTCTCCCCTCTCTTCAAATATAGAAGGAGAATCACCACACTAAGTTCATCCAATCATTTTGGTCTGCTTTGATTCCAGCTATTTCAGTCACTTTTTTCAACAGATGATAAGGAAAGAAGAACCTCCTTTAAAAACTGTAGGTGTAGGAGTGACTGTGCTCTGTTTCCTTTAATTTGAAAACAAAATCTAATCATTCTTCTTTTTTTCAAAAGTAAACCACATAGGTGAGTTAGAGGAAAATTCACCTGTTCCTGTTACATGGATGAG
Source organism: Acrochordus granulatus (assembly GCA_032468055.1). Classification (NCBI taxonomy): domain Eukaryota; kingdom Metazoa; phylum Chordata; class Lepidosauria; order Squamata; family Acrochordidae; genus Acrochordus; species Acrochordus granulatus. Next base: position 1,979 of record JANHZU010002074.1, on the reverse strand, counting down.
TGTGGAGATAGGGAGTTGAATGCTACAGTGGCTTCTTTCTACTAAGTTAATGGCAGGAATCTAGGCAAGGGAGCTCTTAATTCATTCAGAAGCATATGCATGTCTACCAGAAATCAGTGGATTGACTTTTCAGCTAAGTGTGCTCAGTGATGAAGCCAATATCTTTCCCTGCATCACTTATTTTGTAGGGAAATACAAGGATTGCTCTGGAGGGAAAATGGGAATGGGGAAAGCAGAGTAAGCTACCCTGGGTTCTTAGGGAAGACATAGGATATATACAGAAAGATAGAATATAAATGTAAGACATAAGCTCCATGGGGTGTTCCTGGGTTATGCCCAGCCAAAAAAGTTGTTTAAATCAATAGCAATCTGAAAATTTACTCAGGGTTGAAATTGTATGACTTAAAACCACCCCTGACTCCAGCAACCATATTACTAGTAGCTTCTTTCAAAAGATTTCCCTCGACATATCTGGCAAAGAAAACATTTCCCTTTCTTACCCTTGTTTTCTTATGAGTAGCTAAGTTGGAAGAGTTCCCTTTTAAATCCATTGTCTGCGTCTTCAGAGTTGAAGGAACCAGTTGTTTACTAATATGTCTTTTTGGCTGCAGCTGAACAGGACTCGTTCTGTGAAAATGGTGTGAAAAGTTAATGTTCTTGCCAGATTTGCCTGCTCTGCAGCTGTTTCTAGGCAGAAAGGTATTTGAGATGCTGCTTGAAAACATAATCTTAAAACTTATATTTCTATCTTATCTTGTTCTGTAGATTTACATTATTTAATTTACATTACATTAGTTTTGTAACTGGATATTGCATAAAATATATACAAATTAAAATGCATCTTGAGTAACTGGCACCTATACTAGCATCATTTCAATGCTAGATGAAGCTGATTTTTCCAGGTTTTCAAACTGTATTTTAATTTATAGTTTTAGATTTTGAATGACTGCCTTACTTCTGCCTGGTTTACATTGTGCTTTATTTTGCATTTATTTGCACCAATAGTACATATTTTTATTCAAATTGTGCTTTTTTAACATTTTCCCTGTAAATTGCCCAGAAAGCTATGGAAAGTGGGCAAAATAAAATAAAATAAAAATTATGCTGGTCTATCTATTCACTCCATTTCTCCAATGACTGCCAAGAATATTAATATATTAATATAAAAACACATCATATAATTTTCTATCTGCAGAAGATATTTTCATTTTCTAAAAAAATATTTATTTTAATTTTATTTTATTTATGTCTTGCCTTTATTATTTTTGATAAACAACTCAAGGCAATGAACATACCCAACATACCTTCCTTCTCCTATTTGCCCCACAACAACAACTCAGTGAGGTGAACTGGACCTAGGGAGTGTGACTGCTGGAATGTAATCCAGCTGGCTTTTATGAGTAAAGTAGGATTAGAACTCATGGTCTCCTGATTTCTAGCCTGATGCCTTAATGAGGAAACCAAATTGGTTCTAAAATACAAATAGAAATGTAGCTAGAAATAGAAATTTAGAAATAGAAATGTAGCTCAGTTGCACTGGCATTAAATATGATGTAGCGGAGAAAGGTAGATATACTGTGTGTCCAAAAGACTAAGGAAGGGCAGTAAAAACATTGGAGGTGGGTTCAAGCTGTTCTACCATGGCATGGATAGAAAGAGAAATGGTATAGGAATAATCTTAAAGGAAGAACTTAGCAAGAATATGAAGAGAGTGACCAATAGAATCATGAGTATGAAACTGGAAATTGTAGGGGTAGTGATAAATGTCATCAGTGCATATGCCCCACAAATTGGATGTAAAATTGATGAGAATGAAAAATGTTGGAGTAAGTTGGACGAAGTGGTGACATGCATACCCAGAGAAGAGAGAGTAGTGATTGGAGCAGAATTCAATGGACATGTTGGTGAAGGGAACACCAGTGATGAGGAGGTGATGGGTAGGCATGGTATCAGGGAGAGAAATGCAGAAGGGCAGATGG
>JANHZU010002073.1:533407-546134 GCA_032468055.1 Acrochordus granulatus | reverse complement strand
TCTGGATTTGTTTTCACATTTTGTCTCTCATAGTTGAGGTATACCTATGATGACAATTGCAGGCCTCTCTCATCTTTCTAAGTGGGAGAACTTGCACAATTGGTGGCTGACTGAATATTTTTTTGCCCCACTGTATCTCAAAGTGTGTGTGTGTGTGTGTTTCTAATCACATGTATTGTACAAACATGTTCATTTGTGTCTTAATCTAACAGAAAGCAGGATCCAAAGGGACAGCAATATTATTTTTTTTGTATGAAAACAACAAGCAATCTACTTCTGCACTCAGGATATGGTAACAGAAATGAGCATTTCTCCCATGCTTCAATGCTTCACGTACTACATTGCTAAACTTCATCACTTTGCCCTTTGCCTGGATTTTTGTAATTTCAAAGAATTGGAATATACACCCTCTTAGATTGACAATCTGTTTCCATTGTAGAGTTAAAAATGTTGGAAGAGAAGGATATTTTATCCTGGTCCATAGATTTATAATGAAAAATCACTATTAGAACAGAACATTTCTTCTCTTTCTCTCTCACCCCGCATACACAAACACACACAATAATATATTCTATTTTGTAGGATTTGAAACAGTTGCTTGCCTGCTTATTAAATGCAGGACTTTGGGATAAATTCACTGAAGCTGCATTGCAAAACTCTTTTATTTTAGACATGTAACCTCCCACCCTACTATATAGAAAAAAGTGACGTGTCCACAAGGCTCCCTTCAATAGAGCAAATTGCTATGTGCCATTTTCTCTGCAGAATTCAATGCCAAGCATTTCATTCAGAACACTGTCCTGTGTTGAAATGCACTGGCATCTCTATAATTATTATTCTATGTTGCACTATGGTCAGTCAAGTTCCTTCTGTTATGCTGACCTACTTTTACTCCAAACTTAGTCTTCATAAGAGAAATCTACTCAGTTCCTTTCTGTCATGAAGCTTGGTGGCATCCACTTAGCCTCTCTGTCCACCTTCACTGAGTAGTAAAGACAAGAAGAGGTGCAGATTCAGTTGAATAATGTCATGGCATGAAGGAACCACAGAAATAATTTAAGAGTGAACCAAAATTGGAAAATGAAAACCAATGCTTAGTATGTTTCCTGATTTTGGCCTATGGTTGAAGCAACCTTCCTCTAAGCAGGGTCTCCCTGTCAAGGTCACAGCCTATGCCATCTATCTGGCAGAAGTCTTGCATTCCATTCATTTTGGGTACAAAGTATTCTATCTTAACAATGAAGGGGGAATTCAAAGCTATGACTTAAGATTTTGAGAGTAGGATGGAGGGATGGACTAGCCAGTCGTGTGCTCATTAGTTGAGCTTTCCAGAGCTAAGCTAAAATATAAGGTCACGCATGTCATTCCTCACCTCTCTTCCCTCTTATTATCTTATCCACTGTCTTTCTCCCATAGATGCAAAGAGAAGGATAAATTATGGCTTGGGAATATATATGCATATATGTATGCAGGGATATAAACATATGTAAGTATATCAAGCCTGCCCCCCCAATGGCTATGACAAGAAATGGTGTCAGAAATTTAAAAATGCTCATAATATTGGCAGTGATTTTCCATATATCTTATGTTAAATTATGACAGCAGAGTTCTAATTCCCTTGGCTTGATGCTTCCCGTGGCATGTAGCAGCTTTCATGCTGCTGTTTTATTAAGCCTGGTAAAAGCTGCCTGTTAAATTTGTATTGGCCAAAGATCTCTGTTTACTCCTGGCCTTTCTACCTTTTTTAAACTTGTCTACTCATTGTGAATACTGATGCTGCTACAGCTCTCAAAGCTATTCCATTATAATTCTACTTAGGTTAGGAACTCAAACTCTGAAACTGAACACTGCCATCTTCAGAATCTTTTAAATAGACTCCTGTTGAATTCCAAATGGTTTGCAAAGAGATACCAATAGAAATACTTTGCAAATGTTAAATAATTGTTTTAGGTTTAAAGCTGAAAATCTACAAAAGGACATAGTGTCTGAAGCACTGTGTATATTATGTATTGGTGGAATCAATCTGCATCATCTCTTTGAATCCTCTAGGATGGTTTTTAACACACACACAAAGCCCTCCTGTTTTTCTGTGTAGAAAGGCCTCTGTATAAACAAAACACTGGGTCAAATCTACAAAGCATTCTGAGAATGCCACAGGGCGTATTTTTGAGACCCAAAATAATTGTGGCAATTAGTATTTTTCATGTAATTTTTTTCTGGTTGTAATAGAATCAAGTCAAGGATAAGGAAATTAATAAGTACCAAAGAATGTAGAAAATAGCAAAGGATACTAATATTACTTCTGTACATTTAGTGGGCCATATTTTAAGTGTTTACTCTTTATGGAGATCCATGTACGGTTTTCCTGTCATAGACTGAACTGAACAGTAGTACGTAACCTCCTTTCATGTTATCATTCTGTCTTTTGAAAAAAAGAGGAGATTGTTATGCAATGACGGAATCATCTGATGTGTGAATCCTGTTGTTAAATTTTTATTAAAACCAAATCTATGCTAATAGATACTAATTTTTACCATATTAACAAACTTTAAAGGAAAGAGCATTTGGCATTTCTTTAAAAAACCCATTCCTTTTACAACTAGTGACATTTTAGCAATGTGTTATTTTTAATTCTCTTTTACAGATCTGCCCTAAAACAACATTTAACAGCTGCTAATGCTATGTTGTTATGGTTGTTATTATAACAGCAGCATTTATTTTGTAGCTTCCAGACGACTCAAAAATTGAATAATGTGACTGTTCAAGAATGAAAGGCAATAGGGGATTTCACAGAACTAAATGAATATTCTGTAGTGGATGCATTTCCCCACCCACTTTGTCTGCCCTGAATATTTTTTCAGTAGGTTCTGCCCCCATGTGGAAGAAATATATACTTTCTATATTCCTGAGATTAAATGGGGCTGAAGCTTCCTGGAAGCTGTTTTAGGGTGGGAAGATCCCACTGTGCCATTTTGCCAAGGATGTGCATAATAATTCCTGAAGAATTGTTCTCTTAGGAATGTGATGGTATCTATCACCAGCTGGTCCTTTTTTACAGCTTTAGCATAGGCAGATTATTTTGAACAATTGTCTATATTCATTTAAGAAATATACTGTAAGTTACAATTGGGCCACTCTTATGTTTACCCAGTAAGGCAAAAGTTGTTCTCCTGTCCAGTGCACGGTGCTGTGATGTCAGGTCTACCAGAAAAGTGGGCAAGCCACAATCCAGGAGCCACAAGCAAGCCTCCATTCCCTTGCAATGCACATCCAGATTGTGTTACTAACATTCAGAAGCAAAACCATAAGTTTCCATAGAGCAGTTTCTGGTCAAACTAAGAAGGGGCAAAACTAAGAAATGAAATTAGTCTGTTAAGTCTTCACACTGCCTTAGGAAATGTAACAAAGCATACCTCATCACTAACTCCTCAAAGTCTGAGGAGTTTGCTATCGTCATCAGGTAGTTCTCCTGCAGTCTTTGGAGGCTAAAATATTTAAAACTTCCAAGTAAATCCTCATTTTTTAAAAAGTTTCTGCTGTTTTATCAGGACAAAATGATTGTCATGAAAGTCCAAAACCGAATGGTATTAGCTAGGATTCGTCCATTTTATGTATATAAAATTTGGTTTCTTTTATCTTCTCTCCCATTTTTTACACCCTACAGCATTCATCTGCAAGAGTTCATGTGAAAGTTGCATATGTCAAGGTTGCAAGGATTTCAGCAACCTTGAAATACTCACTGTTGATACTCACTGTTCAACTAAAAAAGCTTAAAGAATATAGGAGTTTCTGTGATTTTTATTTCCACATATGTAATAGTGGTCAGCTAGGTATAATGACTGTTGAAAATAACATTGAGGAGCAAGAGGAAGGGCCATACCCAAGACAACAATTTATCTAAAAGAAATCTTAGTCTGGGGCAGAAATATAATTGAGAAAAGCATCTCAAACAGGACCCTCCTAGTTCTCAATAGGTCTCAGGAAGATAAAGAGAGGGGGGTGTATTCAGACCTGCATAATTATTTTACTATAATTCTATAATAAAAGTACTCTTACCATGCATTACTTTAATTTCATACTGTCGGCCTTTCATGATACTCCAGATTAAAAGCACACTCAAGAGCACTAGCTCAGTTTTTAATGTAAGGTTACATTAACTGTGAAGGTACATCTCTCAGTCACAGAAAGAAACGAGAAAGGTCTGCCCTAATGGCAATTAAAAGTAACAGCAGGACATTTGTACTTTTAGATTTGCAAGATTCTCTTAATGTAGCCTTACAATAAAGTAGAATTCATTCATCTATTCCAGTTTGCTGTCTAGTTTACTTGGGAGGGCTGATATTCCCACATACCATTACGGTGGCCTGATCTATCTTGAAGAGCTGGCAGCTGATCTTAAACAAATCAGCAGTCAGATAGCTTAATATTTGCATGGAAGTCTACCAGGAAATCCCAGGCCTATAGGTTAGACTGGGAAATTGAAAGATTGTCCTAAAAGAAGGCAATGGTTAACCACATGAACATGAAGCCACAGGGCATTGAGTTTGACACAAACAAGATTTTACTGACAGTCTAGCAGATTCCTATTTTCCTCTATATCTCTAGAGAAATCTACATTACCATAGATTTTCTCCTGCAGAAAACCCATGCCTTGCCAGCTCCATGCTGTTCTCACTTGCCGCCTTCCCTTGATTCCTAGAGAGGAGGAATATGAGCCATTTCCACCAACTTGTCACCAAATGCTCCCAGTTGTCAGCTATCATTCTTTCATTCAAGAGAGCTTGCTTCAGGAAATATTCATTGCTTTTTCTGTCGTTACAGAAATCTTAAGAAGCAAGAATCGCGATTTTTTCCAGTATATTCCCTTGGGTAAAGATTAGCAGAAGGAAAAGGAAAAGGCAAGACTAGATGGATTTATCAGGCTTCAACTCCTATTTTCCTAGACCATGGAACTCTTCAATATCTGTAACTCATAGGAATGTACAAAATCCAGTGCTTCATCCTGTCCTTGAGAATCTTCCTAGGGTTTTATAGCAATATTGCAAAAAATATGCAGTTTTTTTCTCAAAAAGGTAACTGGACTTTTATTATTTGATATAATCAGAAAATGTTTCGTCTCCTATCCAGGAGACTTTCTCAATACCATGTGGAAAGGAAAGAGGTGATAAACCCTCTTTCTAGGATTTCTGGTCTGCTAGAAAACATTGTTGTAAACAAATAGGAAATTACTATAGGGACAAGAAGATGTTGTATTAGACTGGTCACCCTTCAGGTGAAGTAGTTCTTTTCCATGAACACTGGACTTCTCATCAAACACTCCCCAAAACTAAGAACAATCAATAATTACATCTTGTCCTCCTGCTTGTTATTTTTTGAAGATGGTTTTGAATTTTCCACCTTCCCTTGCTCCTTTTGCATCTTCTATCTTACATAATTTGTTTGCCTGTTTAATCATTTCAATATAATAATCTGATTGGCAAATACTTTTATACTCATGTAGGTGACAGTACTTGGCTTATCTTAGAAAATCAAGAGGATCTTAAAGTACTTAATACTTAGATGGGAAACTATCTGAGAAGTCATGACCATTGATAAATTGAGAAATGGAAAAAACAAGATAGAAAAATGCAATGGCAAACCCCTCGTATATCATGCCCAAAAACTGTAGTATGTCCATGTACATATTCAAGCTTTTTCTATGCTCAGTTTCATCTTTGATAAGACTGAGAATGCTGACACTGAAAATTAAGCAGATTTGGGAGAGGGAATTAGAAAGATTAACCTTATAATGTTAAAATTTGTGGCTGTACCCAGTATGTGAAAATATTTCCAATTAGACAGGCTTTGCCTCTCCAAATCTTTCAGTCTTCAGATATGCCTCATCTGTTGTTTTTGTGATCCTGAATTAATAGCTGGGTTGGGAAATTATATTAATTAAAGTCCAAAACCTCTCAAGGACAGCAGGTTGGAAATGGATTAAAACCCAAAGTACAGTACAGTACTTTATTGGAATCTGCTTCTAAATTGCCAGGAGATGGCAGCATTTCCAAATATTCGTCCATTTACTTCTCCTCATTTTAATTTACAAACTTTTCAGACATTTCCACAAATTATGATTTAATTGTTTGAAAACAGATGTTAATAGTTTAATTAACAGTTTAGTTGCATGTTCAGTTTATTCCTATACATACTTACCTGTGAATAAGCAAATAAGTGTACACAGTATATTTATGAATTACTGATTGAATAATTCTAAGTAATCAGTTCTTCCTTCATAAAATCAGAGAGAAACATCTCCAGCCCCTGATCAGTGTAGAATCCATTACAGCATCTCGATCAGATGACTAAACCGCTTCTGAAGACTTATGGTGAAGGAGATTTTTAGCAGGGTTTTGGTTTTGTAGCTTATTAATATGTTAAATGTAGAAGCCATTACAAAAAAGGAAATATCAATGAAAGAACTGAAGGTGTGGAAAGAAGAAAAAAGAAAGTTTGTGCTTCAACACTCTTTTTCAACAATTGTTGAATTCAACAAAATGTTGAATTGTTGATTCAACAATCAACATAACATCTAAAGATAGAGGCCATAAAAACATTAAATGCAGAACTGAAAGTGGTGTAGCAGTGTAATAGTGCAGACGTGATAACAGATTTGCTGCATGATAAGAATGTCAGCATATTTTGCCTTTATTCAAATGCATTGCCTATGTGCATATAGTAACATGTCTAACATGGAAGAAATATAACATAAAGGTGATCTAAACATTTGCTTGTGCCTTCAAAGTATGTGAGGCTTTAGTTGTGAAGCAACAAGAAAGAAAATGAGCTGCAGGCAATTCTTGGTAATTCCATCTCCAGAAATAGAAATGAAGCTGTATTTTCAGTGTTGACAGATAATATTAAAATCAGTTTATATTTCAGATATAATGGATCCAATTTAAATCATTATTTTGCATTACAAGGAGCAGGGATGAGCATATTCCAGAATAACTAAAACTGAGCAAGTAGAATAAGTATATATAGCTTGAGTTTTATGGCTTGGCTGTTATTAATAGTGGATAATATACATAGCTTGGACTTCAAATGTTGTGATCTTGGTGTATATATCTCAATCATCTGAGACAAATACCAGGAAACAAATACCAGCCAACAACATTATTTATTGTTTTCTGAATAGATCTTGTAATTTAGTTGATATCATAAAATTGCATCTTAACCTAACAAGAAGCCCTGCCCTGCTGTCCTATGGTCCCAGTTCTGAGTGGAGGCAAATTCCATCGATCCAGCTTGTCATTCTCACTTTTACTGTTTTTAATCCAGGGGTTTAGACAGCAAGGAGAATGGCAGCATCAGCTGCCCAATTCCAAGGTATTTCTCCCAATAAAAAAATGAAGGGCATTTTTTTATTTTTTAGAAGACAAGTATGGACATGCATCACCTTCCAGCAAGGAGGGGAATAAAAGAGACATTCTTTCTGGTAGATGCAGCAATTGGGTTCTTTCAAAGACAAAATTGCCAGAACTGTTTTTTAAGATCAGGCATGTTAGTTTGCTCTGTGTGTGATAGAAACTAGTTGTTAGGACGCTGCTGAACAAAGCTTTGAAGGCTGTTTCACTTTAGTGAAGCTTCATGCAAAGGGCCCATTCAAAGCTATGTTACTGAACAAAGCACATATATGGGCTTCACTTCACATTCACCCTTCTGGGATCTGCATTCAGCCACTGGAAGTACAGGATGCTGATATGAAATTCACTAAAGAGAATCACATCAGATCCCTACATGTAACATCCCATCAAGGGAAAGCTGCTCATACAAGGATATCTATGCCTTCATTCCTGAAAGTCAGTTGAAAGTCTCCTATATCTTCTTTGGGTAGAGTCTTCACTTCAGAAGATTTTGGTTCTTCAGCGGGGTATGTGGATTCAGTCTACCTCTAAAGCAGTGTTTCTCAACCACAGCATTTTTAAGTTGTGTGGATTTCCACTTCCAGAACTTCCCAGCCAGCAGAAGTTGACAGCCACATATTTTAAAGTTGCTGAGATTGAGAAACACTTCTCTCAGGAAATTAATATCTAAAAGCAAAGTTCAATTCGATTCATTAATGCCAAAGACCAGTACAGATAATATGAAAATAAAATGTAAAGGGTTAAAATACATTTATAAAATGACCTAGCTAGCGTCTCCTGAATGAGACCCAAGATGGAACCTATATAAAATCATAATCTGAGCACTAAAATTATATTAATATAATAGCATCTAAAATTTCAAAAAGGTAAAAATATCTAACACCATTATCAACAAAGTGATCATGTCTGTGCTGCTGCACAAAAACTAGTTACATGTGCTGTAACTAGAGGTACTTCATCTATGAGCAGCATCTGGACGTAGGTCAAGTCTGGGCAACCAGGATATCTGCTAATCAGAGGAAGTATGAGTTTGCTTTGGATATCTCTACATAAGGAGGAATGAAGGAAAACATGTTCTGTAGTTTCTATCTCTCCGGAATCACATGAGCAGAGCATTTCAGTCAATGGAAGTTTTTTGTATTTACTATCCACAACTGTAGAAGGGAAGGCATGGCATTGGGTAAGAGAGAAAGCTTTTTGGTGGCTGTGTGAGGTAGCTGGCAGCAGTGACTATATATCTATTATGTGCTGGTAACAGGAAGGTTGGGCGCAATGGCTCAAGCAGTTAAGAGCTCAGCTTGCCAGCTGGAAAGTTGGCTGCCCGAGTTCAAGACCCGGTGTTGCCGTGCAGCAGGATGAGCTTCTGCTGTTCCACCTCAGCTCCTGCCCACCTCACTGTTCGAAAGCATGCAAGCACGAATAGATTAATAGGTACCACCCTTTCTGGCAGGAAGGTAACAGTGTCCATGCACCTTCAGCATCTAGTCAAGCCAGCCACATGATCACGGAAGTGTCCTAGGACAACACTGGCTCTTCGACTTGGAAACGGGGATGAGCACCGCACCCTAGGGTCAGTCATGACTGGCAGGGGCACCTTTACCTAACAGGAAGATTGCGGCCTTGCCTCTCTTTATCCTTTGCTTCAGGTTCATTTCACCTGCTCATATCCCATCTTAAGTACTGCATCAGAAGAGTAAATTTGAAATATTAGATTCAACAGCCTTGATCCATGCAGATTGAATGTTGTCTTGAAGGATTAATGGGGCTAAGCCTTGAAGGAGGAAGTTCAGCTTTAGTCAAAGGTTTATAGAAGATAGACACACTCTTGACTCAACTTTTTATCATACTTCAGTCATAGATGGAACTGCTCTAATGAATTTGGATTGTACCCTTTCCAGAGAGGTGAAATATGAAGCTGGGAGACCAAAGTCACATAAAGGAGCTGGGCTAGAGGTTTAACCTAAAAGAGTTTAACTGTGGCTGGAACATATTGTCCTCCCTTAGATCAGAAAAATTTAAGGATGGTATTGGTAGATCTTTGTCCACTAGCAGCAGTGTATTCACAGTGGGCTTTTCTTGAGCCAGTGGCATGCATGACTACACCTAAGTAGCTGGACACTTGTTCTACTTGATGGCCATTAATGCTCCATGAAAGGAGCTTCTGTATTTTGGCAAAGGCCATGATCTTAGTTTTCTGATGGTTTATTTCCAGATTATCATTTCTGCAACACTGGATCAAAGTTCTTCGAGCTCTTTTGAGCCCATTTGGTGTTCTGGAGAGGACTACAGCATCATCAGCATAGAACAGCAGGGCAATATTACGATCCCCTAGTTTGTGGGACTGGGAATATGAATTGTTTAGGCATTTCACCATACCATAAATATAGAAGTTAAAAAACAGGGGGGCCAAAATACATTCCTGTTTTACCCCCTTTTGAGTTGTGACTGGCTTTGAGAGAAATTCTTTCATACTGAACCTGACCTTAAGAGACATGTTGGTATGTAGGGCACAAATTAAATAGAGAAGCCTGTGATCAATTGATGTGGTTTCCAGCTTCTCCCATAGTTTGGTTCTAGATATAGAATCAAAGACTGCCTTAAGATCTACAAAGGTGGAATATAATGATGTGCATGGTTGGTTATTTTTCTATCAAGTGCTGTTGGACCAAATATTGATTGATAGCATCTCTACCATCTCTAAAACCAGCCTGCTCTTCTGCTATCAGATTACCCTGGTCTAGCCAGTCCTTAAATTTCTCATGGAAGTGCTTAGCATAAAGTTTGCTGATTATATTAAGCAAACTTTTTGGCCTGTAATTAGTGGGGTCATCTCTCTTACCCTTCTTGAAGATTGGGATTATAATTGCCAGGTCCCAGTCTTCAGGGATGCCTCCAGTGTATCAATATATATGAAGAAGGATGCCAAGATTGGAGCCCATCACTCTATATTATTTTTCAGTAGTTCTGGGGAAATAAAGTCAGCTTCAGGGGCCTTCCCCCTTTTAAGCTGGCTGATAAGAGACTTAATTTCAGATACCAATACTGAGAACCACTCAGGTAAGTTCTCCATCTTTTGCATTGGGATCTCACTTGTGGGATCTTTGTACATGCTCTGAAAATGTAACTCCTTGGCTTCAGGAGATATGTGAGAGTCTAATAGGGCAGAAGCTCTGAAAGCCTGGGAGGATATTAGGTTCCAGAAAAGAGCAGAGCTCTTTTTCTTTGCTGCTTCAATGAGTCATTTCCAGATGATCTTTATATCTTTCTTCTTTTCAAAGCCACTAATTGCTGATATTGTTTTCTGAAGGTGAAAAGATCTTCAAGGGCCATTGTGTTATTGTTCCCTTTCATGGTTTTATAAATATGATAAGCTGAGATGAGGGCTTTCTTAGCTTCAACACACTCCTTATTGAACCATGGCTTTGATGGAATTGGATGCTGCTTAACATGGATAATTCAAGTCACAAGCCAGTAGAGATTGTAGCTTTTGCACTAAAGATGTGTATATGTCCAAAAGATCTTGAGTGGAGTTCAATGACATGAGGGTCAACTGATATTTTTGTAAATTGTCCTCTGTCAAAGCCCTCTTCATCTTTTGGTCAAGCTGGGGGATCCATTTGGCATGACATATTGCTTGGTCTACTGGAGAAATTGAGAGAATTAAACAAGCCTCCCAGGTACATCTACCAAATTGGAAGCTTTAAATTTAGGCAAAGAAGAAAGTGATTGTTATCTAGATGAGGAATTACTTGGAAATTATTCATATATGGTAGCAAGTTTGGAATAATTAGCATGTAATCAATGGTGTTTGTTCTGAGGCCTGCTATAAATGTGAGTTCACCTGGACAATCTCCTACAAAAGGTTAAACCTATACATCATTTGAGCAAGACAGAATCCAGCATAATTTGATATTTTATCTTTGGAAATACACATAAAGGGGGTGCAAGATGGGTTAAAGTCTTGGATTGGTGGATACTGGTGGAATTTAGAATAGAGTGTACAGTCATCAGGGCCCAACCTAACATTAAAGTCACCTCCCAGTAGTACCATAGCATTTGGATAGTTCAACAAAAGATTGTCAACATACTGTTCTAATTCTATCCATAGTATGTTGATTTCAGCTATTCTTTGCAATGGAGGCAGGTAAACATTAATAATTAATAGAGAGTTGGTATTCATACTAAGAAGTAAGGCCATAATCATTTGTTTTAAAGGGGGGATGGGTGTAGATGCTACTGTCAAGGAAGTGGAAATGAAGATGCCCAGCCCACCTTTCAGCCGCCCTGGCCCTCTACCTGACATTGCTTCCATTATATGTGAGTGGTACCCATTAAGTAGGAGGTCATCAGCTGTCCATGTTTCTTGCACCAGAATTATATCCTTGCCATGCAAGAGGTCAGAAAAATTGGAACCTCTAGAAGGATACTAGCCAGCAAGATTCCACATTAGGATTTTTAAGGTAATTTATCTTGTATTGGTATACATACTGTCATGCCTTTTGCACTATAAATGACCTGGCAATATCTACTTTATACTCCTGATGAATCTCACCAGTAGGTTTAACCTCTGAGGGTTCAGAAGTTTGAAAATTAGAATTATCAGGAGGCTGCTCATGAACCTGAGCAATTGTGAGGATTTTTGATTTTGAAAATTCTAGTTGTTTCAGAAGGCTGTTGGAACATAATTTAGATACAGAGAAGCCCTCCTTATAAAACTGTACATTGGAGTTTTGTGAAACTGAATTCTTCAAATCAACTGTGATGGTGCAAACAGGTTGCTCCTCCTCAGCAGCACAATCATGTTGTTCTTCAGAATAAGATTTATTGTCCTATGTAGTTAAAAATGCTAAATGTATTAGTGGCTTGACTGTTTTACAGGTTATCATTAAGGATTCTTTCAGGTCATCCAGTCTTTTAACAATGTCAGCATGGTGCATATCTGACAAAGCGCTCAAAGAGTTAATCCAACTTTCTTTAGGCAGCTATATTGCTGTAAGTTGATGGAGTTGTTTGTTTAAATCATTCTCTTGTCGAGGTTCTGTTACTAGAGTGTCCTTAAAGTGGTCTGTGTGGGGGATTCTACCTTTAAGTAAAGTTAAAGTACCCTTATGGCTGCACTGAGTTAAAAATGGAATGACTTCCTGGAAGATTGAAAAAGTGCTCAGAAAAGGTTTCATTTTAAAGAGCACGCTGGGGGATTATAGGCTGTCCAAATGACAACAGAATTCAACTGTAACTGTCTCTAGGTGGAAGCCATTCTACCTTTTGTAAGTCCATCAGTTGTCTTTCACAGCATAGTAGATGACTAAAGGACTGGCTGA